>CAUYLG010073302.1:0-22708 GCA_963573385.1 Cacajao melanocephalus
CCAGGAAGTAAAAATTGTGTTGCTGAAAGATCCTTTGTCTCAGTGCTAATTTTTCTTTGCTGCACTGAGCATCTATTTCCAACCAATGATGGCCCTAGATCTGAACCTGGGAGGCTGCAGTGAAGTGGGGAGGTTGGGTTCTGGATGTATTTTTGAAAGTATTTCCAGCTAGATTAGATGTAGGATGTGTGGGAAAGAGAAGAGTCAAGGATGACTTGAAGCTTTTGATCCGGGAGCCTGGAAGAATGGAGCCGCCATCAACAAGGATGGAGAAGATGACGTGAGAAGTTGGTTTTGGATGGAAGCCCAAGGGTTCAGTTTTGGACGGGTTGAGTGAAGGTGTCTGTGAGACAATTCCATGGAGACACTCAGTCGGAAGTTGGATGTAAACATCTATCTATCTAGAGTTTGAGAGAGAGAGCCAGGTTTGGGATGTACAATTGGGCATCATTAGCCCATAGATGGAATTTATAGACCATGAGACTAAGCAAGGTCAAAGGAACAAATGTATACGAAGAAGAGAAGAACAGAGGTCTGAGCCCTGGAGCCCTCCAAAGTCAAGGAAAAGAGAATAAACCAGCACAGGGGGTCAAGAAGCTGCCAATGAGGGGCAGATGGGGGGTCATCGTCGACCCTGGCAAGATTGCTGTTATCAATGGAATCCGCATGTTGAAGTCCTAACCCCTCAGACTGTGACCGTGTTTGGAGACAGGGTCTCTAAAGCAGTGAATTAAGGTGAGATGAGGCCACCTTAATGTAATAGGACTGTTACCCTTATCAGAAGAGGAGCTTAGACCCAGATGTGTACAAAGGAAAGATGGTAGGAAGACAAAGGGAGAAGACGGCTCACGCTGCCACACCCAGCTAAGTTTTGTGTTTTTCAGTAGAGATGTGGTTTCACCATGTTGGCCAGGATGGTCTTGATCTCCTGACCTGGTGATCTGCCTACCTCGGCCTCCCAAAGTGCTGGGGTTACAGGTGTGAGCCACTGCACCTGGCTCCCCAAAGTTTTTTTAAAGAAAGAGAAAAAAAGATTATGTAGCACCCTGTCAAGTTATCTCTGCCTTTTGTTGTGTTTGAGCTCTCTTACCACTCTGTACATTGTAGATAACTGATAGGATGTAAGTGATTCTTGTCCATCAAAATGCAAATGAAGCGTGTCTACTGGAAGGCAATTTATTATCATACCATGGATAGATCAGCTTTGCATCTATTTGCAAATTCACTTTAGCATCTTTATTGTGATGCTTTCAATCCTTCTTTAAACGATGTGTAACATCTTACTGGTTCCCTCATTAATTAGTGAGTTAAAGAAGATCTTTGATATGTTCACTTTGTATTTGTATGAGAGTCATTTTTTTTTTACCTGAAAAAAAATCCATTAATAAGATGCTAATAGATGATAGGTGTCTTTAGGTGTGCTTTTCTGGTGGGTCAAATTTTTCCATGGCACTGAAGATCTGAGAAAAAGCAGACCCCTCTCTGAAATTGACCTGGGAAGTTCTGAGTTCGGGCTACTGAGAGAGACTTTTTTTGTTGTTTTTAGATGGGGTCTTACTCTGTTGCCCAGGATGGAGTGCAGTGGCACAATCTCAGCTCACTGCAACCTCCTCCTCCTGGGTTCAACTGATTCTCCTGCCTTGGCCTCCTGAGTAGTTGGGATTACAGGTGCGCACCACCACACCTGGCTAAATTTTGTATTTTTAGCAGAGATGAGGTTTCACCATGTTGGCCAGGCTGGTCTTGAACTCCTGAACTCAGGTGATCTGCCCACCTTGGCCTCCCAAAGTGCTGGGATTACAGGCATGAACCACGGCACCTGGCCTGAGAGAGACTCTTTAAGTGTGCTCACTCATAAGCTGAGTCCTGGGTAGGGGATTGATCCAGAGTTCCCGTGAGTGAAAACCCTTGCTCCTGTGTGGATTGAGGGGATCCTATTTGTATTTTGGCTGCAAGCCTGTCTGGCAACACCATGATTTTTCATGCTGAAACTCCTACAGAACCCAGAAATTCCCAGCATGGTTTATATATTCATCTGACTGCAACCTGATTGTAAGGTCTTTTAGGCTGACTGACCATGCCATGAATGGCATGGTAACCTCTGTGACCTGCACCTACACTCCAGTTGAGTTCATGGAACTAGAATGTCTGAAGTTACTGGAAAACCACAAAAGGGGAAGAAATGATCAACCCCTGGGGCGACTAATTAACTTTGAGACATTCTTCTGTTGTTCCTTATTCCCACCTCAACTGATTAGGCAATTGGACTTTGTAACTGACCTTGGTCAACCTCTGATTCCAGACCCTATGACCCCCTCCCGGCTTGCAAAAACTGCTCTGAACTGTAACTTCTGTAACTTTCCACTGCCCACCCCAAACCTATAAAACCAAGTCCTATCCTACTGCCCTCTGCTGACTCTTTTCAGACTCAGCCCACCTGAACCCGGGTGAATAAACAGCCATGTTGCTCACACAAAGCCTGTTTGAAGGTCTCTTCATTCAGAGCATGTGTTTTAACACTGATGAAGGTGGGGCCATCCCACTGGACTGGAGTGAGACCAAGGGCACACACCTCCCTTACATGGTCAATCCCAACTCTCCACGTTTGGCCTTAGGAGAAACTGCAGGGGCTGGGGCTGCTAAAAGATGGAGAAACAGGCCAGGTGTGGTGACTCACACCTGTAATCCCAGCACCTTGGTGAACCTAGGCAGGAGCATCACTTGAGCCCAGGAGTTCAAGACCAGCCTTGGCAACATAGCAAGACCCCGTCTCTACAAAAAAGAAATTTGCCATGTATGGTGGTGTGTGCCTGTAGTCCCAGTTACTCGGGAGGCTGAGGTCAGAGGATTGCTTGAGCCCAGGAGTTTGAGGCTGTGGTGAGCCATGATCATGCCACTTGTGGAAAGTAGAAAAGTTCATTTTTAAAGTTTCCTTTCTTGTTAACTTTGTTAAGCCCTATCCCATGTAGCTGTTAGACATGCCATGCTTACAGGCACGTAGTACATTCTATGTCCTTGTACTTTAACCAAGATATCTGTGCTGGACATGCTCACAGGTATGTCCTAGCTCTCCATTGCTTTTACCTGTTTAGAAAAGTTTTAAGTTGTTAGCCAATCGGGTTTGAGTTTAGATTGTGAGGTCTGGCTCCAGCCAACAGAGATCAGACATAGCAGTGAAGACAACCCCAAATGTGTAAGGGATAAATGTGTCCGTTTTCTTTTGTTCATTTTACTCTCATAATAGGATGGCTAGCAAGGGTACCCTTCCTGCAGTCCAGGAAGTAAAAATTGCATTGCCAAAAGATCCTTGGTCTCAGTGCTAATTTTTCTTTGTGGCACTGAGCATCTATTTCCAACACCACTGCACGCCAGCTTTGGTGACAGGGTAAGATCCCATCTCAAAAACTAAAATGGAAAAAAGGTAAGCAGCTGGGCTTGGCCCCCTGAGTCCACCTACTCTCCAAGATTCTAGTTGTCTCCTGGTTGAGTCCCTCTTTCTGTTCCCTGTGCACACCCTAGAGAGAATGGGACTCAGGAACGTTAATTCCTGCCACTCTGTCCCCAACCCTGTGTCCCTTCTTAGGCTCACAGACTCCGGAGTCCTTCCGTGCTGGGTCAGGACTTGCTCCTCAGCCTGCAATGAGTCTTTTTCCAGGGGCTACTCTGAGCTCTGCCCCTACTCTCACCAAGGAGTAACCAATCCCAGGTGTGACAATAGCAATCCACAAATGAGTAGCAGCTGGAACTTCTCCTTGGCGGTCGTGGCCAGACTCTGGGCCTCCTTGACTTCCTCCAGATATCGTGCTGTGGCCCTTTATTTTTGGTTTTTATTTTTAGAGACAGGGTTCTGCTCTGCTATCCAGGCTGGAGTGCAGTGGCACAATCATACCTCATTGCAGCCTTGAACTACTGGGCTCAAATGATCCTCCTGCCTCAGCCTCCTGAGTGGCTGGGACTCAGGCTCACACCACCATGCCCAGCTATTTTATTTTTATTTTTTGTAGAGTTGGGGGTCTTGCTTTGTTGCCCATGCTGGTGTTGAACTCCTGGCCTCAAGCAATCCTCCTGCCAGCCTCCCAAAATGAGAGACTGCACCCAGCCACTGTCACTTATAAGAATGCCTCACTGTTCTAGAATCTGATTAGGTTTGACCTACAGCCTCTTTAGGAATACTGCCCCTCCTTCTGAAAAAACATTTGTATTTTTTGATTTGTGGCCTCCATCTCCAGTTCTCAAAGCTCCACTCAATCTTTCAAGCTTGGACCAAGTGCTGACTCCTTCAGGCAGCCTTCCTGGATTGCTTGCAGATTGAATTGACTGCTTTCTACTCTATAGCTCAAATCCTTTTCCCATCCTGGTTGCATTTAGATGTTCATGTTGTTTCTTCAGTAGATTCATTTGCTCATTCACTCATTCATTCATTCCTCAGAGGTTTCTGAGCATCTGCTCAAAAACAGGCACTGTGCTAGGCCTGGCATGAAGGTGTAAATGCATCAAGTGCTCTCCATGTCCGTGCCTGCATCCTTGGGCCGGCAGTGGGCTTGGCTTCTTCCCAGCACCTAGCACAGCGCCTGCCGCCAGGTGACAGGAGTTTGATAAATAAATAGATGCCAGGAGACCATCTGATCACCTCTTCTGCACTTCAGCACATCCTGTTTGTTTAGACTTTACCTGCTTTGCTAAATCACGCTTTAATTAACATTCTTTCTCCCTCGATGGGAGAGCAGCAGCTGTAAGGTGGATTGGAAGCTGTTAGGAATCTGTCAAGTCTCTGCAGCTGCTCCGGCCTGGGGCCCTGGGGCTGCCTGGTTCCCATGCTAGCTGCATGCCTCAGGCAATTCCCGACCTTCCCCTCCTCAGTCTCTGGTCAGAGCTCTGAGATGAGAGGAGTGGGCTTGCAGGAGCCCATCCACGTGGTGTGGCTACCATCATTGCTCCTCAGCAAAAAGGTTCTGCCTCAATGGCCCCTCTACCTTGATGTGGGGCTCCTGTTTTCTGAACCACTGAACCCTGCACAAAGCCGCCTCTGCCCAGGCAGACCCAGACCAGGCAGAGAGGTGACCCACTCTGCTTTCTGGGCAGCATAGCGTCCGCAGGGGCCTGGATACCTTGAAGCGAGGCTGCCTTCAGGAGAGGACTGGAGGTACGGAGGAGAGAGAGTTGACGTAGGTGCCCATGGAGGTGAGCAGGCCAGAGCCATGAATGTCACAGGGCGGGAGGCAGGCCCGCCTTCTGGTTCCCACTTTGCAGGATGACCCTGGAAAGGGGACAGGTGTGGTCTGCAGAAAAATCATCCATATCAGCTGGTGACTGTGGCTGAGCGCCTGTCCGTCTGGGGTCTTGCTGTGGGGTTTTGAGCACCTGCTCAAACACAGGCACTGTGCTAGGCCTGGCATGCAGGTGTAAATGTGAGTGCCCTCCTTCTCCATGCCTGCATCCTTGGGCGCGCAGCAGGCAGGTGCGAATCTTTTGAGATTGGTAACCTTCACACTCTATCAGTGTCTTGGGGCTGCCAAAATGCAGTACCACGAACTGGGTAGCTTAAGACAACAGCAATTTATCCTCTCACAGTTCTGGAGACCAGAAGGCCAGAAGTTCAAGCTGTTGGCCAGGCCACGGTCCCTCCGAAGGCCCTAGGGGAGGATTCTTTCCAGTGTCTGGTGGCTCCAGGAATCCTCAGGGTCCTCTGGTTTGGGGATGCATGACTCCAATCTATTTCTGCCTTTCACATGGCCTTCAGCCCTGCATGCCTCTCTTTATCTCTTTCTTCCTTTCAAGGCACCAATCACCCAGATTGGTGATCACCCAGAAAAGTGATCCACATGGCCTCATTGCAACTTGATTACATCTGCAAAACCTGTTTCTAAATAAGACCACATTCTGAGGTTCAAAGTGGGCATGAATTTTGGCAGGGACACTATTCAAATCTGGTGTTGAGGCTGGGTATGTGGTGGCTCATGCCTGTAATCCCAGCACTTTGGGAGGCAGAGGCAGAGGCGGGAGGATTGCTTGAGGCTGGGAGTTCGAGACCAACCTGGGCAACATGGTGAAACTGAGACCCTATCTCTTCAGAAAAATTTAAAAAATTAGCTGGGTGTGGTAGTGTGCACCTGTAGTCCCAGCTACTCAGGTGGCTAAGGCAGGAGGATCACCTGAGCCTGGGAGGTCGACATTGCAGTAAGATTGTACCACTGTATTCCAGTCTAGGTGACGGAGTGAGACTCTGTCTAAAAAAAAAAAAAAAAAAAAAAAAATTAAGAGTTGCCTGCATTTCCAGAGCTTTGTCATGAGAACACAGGGGAGGGTCCCTCTGACCACAGCTGCCTGCCCGGTCCTTAGCCATCCCCTCTCAGCCCAGCTGGGGACCCTGAGTGGCATGTGATGTGCCAAGGCCCTGGGTCCCGTGATAGAGGTGGGAGTCCCTGCTCAAGCCCCTGGTTCAAGACCTGCCTCTTTCCATAGAGTGGTTGGATTCTCCCTCCCTGCATGGCTTCGTCATCATCCTCCAGCTTATTGTATAAAAGTTATCCTGTAACAACATTCAGTGTCACGAGTCTAGTTTTCCCAAAATGAGGATATGACCCAACATCTGACGGGGGAAAAAAAGCAACTCTTCACCAATCAGCTAGATTCCTAAATACATGAGTAAAAATTAAAATAGCCATCCAAATGTATCTATATATATTCCCTTCAGATGTATATATGTATACAAATGTATATATATTTATTCAAATATGTGTGTGCGTGTGTGTGTGTGATCTCGGCTCACTGCAACCTCCACCTCCTGGGTTCAAGCGATTCTCCTGCCTCAGCCTCCCGAGTAGCTGGGATTACAGGCATGTGCCACCATGCCCAGCTAATTTTTTTGTATTTTCGGCAGAGACAGGGTTTCACTGTGTTAGCCAGGATGGTCTGACCTTGTGATCCTCCCGCCTTGGCCCCCTAAAGTGCTGGGATTACAGGCGTGGGCCACTGTGACCGGCCCATTCAAATATTTTATGTTAATTAACATCTTGGGTGATGATTCAATCTGGAGAGAGTAAGCACAGCACCGGTTCCCTGGCAGGCTGTTCAGGGAAGTGACGTCCTGAAGGGAGGAGGTTGGCGGAGCTGGGTCCATTCATGCTCTCTGCCCTACAGCACCTGGGGAGGACCCAGACCTGCTACACAGAGATCTTTTTCTCTGAACACAGAGTCAGTCCATGGGAGCTTCTTTTCTTTTCTTCTCTTTTTTTTGAGACAGAGTCTCACTGTGTGGCCCAGGCTGGAGTGCAGCGGTGCAATCTCGGCTCACTGCAACCTCCACCTCCTGGGTCCAAGCCATTCTCATGTCTCAGCTTCCTGAATAGCTGGAATTACAGGTGTATGCCACCAGCAAGCCTGGGTAATTTTTGTATTTTTAGTAGAGACAGGGTTTCACCCTGTTGGCCAGGCTGGGCTGGAATTCTTGACCTTAGGTGATCCGCCCGCCTTGGCCTTCCAAAGTGCTGGGATTACAGGCATGAGCCACCGTGCTGGCCATGGGAGCTTCTTGCAAAGGTCATAGCATTTGGGTCAGGGTTTGGGGTGGGTGGGGAACCCAGGGACCTGGGCTCCCTGGGAAGAGTGGGACCCAGGAAACATTGGCTGATAGCCTGGGTTGGGATTCTGCCCTGTGCTGCCTGGCTCAGCCTCTCTGAGCTCCAGGTCTCCTCCTGGGTTCCATGAGAATGAGGCCAGCACCTGCCTCAAAGCCTGCAATAAGGAGTACATGCCTCCTTCTGGGCACAGTTTAGCTCAGTGCAAGGCATGCCTAGCGGGTGCTGAGCTCAGTGAAGGTCAGCCACCATTCTCCCCGCTTGCTGGTTTGAATTCATTGACAAGTGAATTAATTTGGAAGTGATCAGCAGTAGGAGGTGGGCCTTGCTCTCTCAGAGTCACCCCTAGCAAGGGACTACCTTCTCTCCTTGCAAACTCCCGCGGATCAGCACACGCAGACTCAGAAGGCTCTGTCCGCTCTTAGCGTTCAACTCGCAGAGTACAACCACCATGATTATGTTCTTACTAGTGTCTACTCTTTAAAGTAAACAGCCCTTCACACCCTGAGAACTTACAGATTGGTAAGGATATAAATATATTAATTTGTTTGAGGCTGTTGGGGAGAAAAGTGGCATTTTAAGCATTGAGAAGGACTGAATCACGTTGTCAGGGTATGCAATTGGATCAACTCCTTGGAGGGGTCAAATGTAATTTTAGAGCAGAATTAGTATGATTCGTGATAGAGCTGTTACACTTATAAAAGCAATTTATTTATTTTTTTTCAGTTCTAAGCAAAGATTTTGGCTCTTTTTAAAAGGTTTTCCAAAAAAGCTTAATGGATGCTTTAAAAAGGAGGCGTTTGAGAATTGTGGGTAGAGACTGAACTGGCTTCTCTCTGCTGGGCACATCTTTGTTCCAAAGGTGCTTTTCTCTTCCCTTCCCTCCCCTCCCCTCCCCTCCTCTTTCCTTCTTTTCTCGAGACGGAATCTTGCTCTGTCACCCAGGTTGGAGTGCAATGGTGCGATCTCAGCTCACTACAACCTCTGCCTCCCAGGTTCAAGCAATTCTCCTGCCTCAGCCTCCCGAGTAGCTGGGATTACAGGCGACCACTGTCATGCCCAGCTAATTTTTGTATTTTTGTAGAGACAGGGTTTCACCATGTTGGCCAGGCTGGTCTCGAACTCCTGACCTCAGATGATCTGCCCTCCTCGGCCTCTCAAAATGCTGGGATTACGGGTGTGAGCCACCATGCCTGGTCACCACTTCCTTTTCAATGTAACAGTTGCATTATCCCCCAAGTTCCAGTAAGGCCCTTTCATTATTCCACCACAACCTTTAAGAGGGTGGATTGGAAAAAGTCCAATGAAGACAAATGGATTTTAGGTAGTATGGCACAGAGGCACCCTTGAAATATCTGAAGAACTTTAAAGACACATGCATCTTTTATACTATTATAAAGGAGAAATGTAAATCAAAGTTCTTAACCTTGATTGCAAGAAGAGACAGAAGATACATTCAAGAGTCTGGTTCTGGGAGGCAAGGCTTTAGGTCTTAGGCTGGTGGCCGTAAAGGGGCTGTGAGGGCTTTGAGGGGACCTGGCCATGGGGACAGCAGCCTTCAGCCCCTCTGGGGCTTCTAGGGTAGGCAGGACAGGTAAGACGAGACTTTGGAGCTCCAAGAAGATCCTTGGATTGCACAGTCTCAGTTTCCTATCTGTCCAGCAAGGATCTGGAGGTGAGCTTCCTGCCTCTCCAATCAGGATCTCAGGAGTCAGCTTAGGATAAGGCATTTTGGGAGTTTAAGGTAGCTGGAGGTGAGTGCCAGTCCTGATGTGGGGTTCCTAAAACACCTGTCTGCCCTGGGGTTTCTCTCTGGTCCCTCTTCCTGTTTTCTTTTCTGCTTTCCCATAAGAGACCTTGATTTCAGAGTCTGAGGTCATGTCTCCCAACAAAGGCTACTTTGAGAAAAAAAAAAGAAAAAAACTGGCTGAATTTGGGCCGGGTGCTTCCTTTTTGTCTTGTTTTTAAGGAAAAAAAAATTGAAGTTAATAACCAGTGATTTGAATTAATTCAGTTTTAATTGTTGCTTTTTTTCTTAGAGACAGAGTCTCACTCTTTCTTAAAGACAGAGTCTCACATGTGACCCAGGCTGGAGTGCTGTGGTGTGATCATAGCTCACTGCAGCCTCGAACTCCTGGGCTCAGGAGATCCTCCTTCCTCAGCCTCCTGAGTAGCTGGGACTACAGTTACGCACCAACATACCTGGCTAATTTTTAAATATTTTGTAGCAATGGGGTCTCATGGCCAGGTGTGGTGCCTCATGCCTGTAATCCCAGCACTTTGGGAGGCCAAGGTGGTAGGTTACCTGAGGTCAGGAGTTAAAGACTACTCTGGGCAACATGATGAAACCCCGTATCTACAAAAAAATACAAAAATTAGCCGGGCATGGTGGTGGGTGCCTGTAATCCCAGCTACTCAAGAAGCTGACGCAGGAGAATCACTTGATCCAGGAGGTGGAGGTTGCAGTGAGCCTAGATTGTGCCACTGCACTCCAGCCTGGGCGACCGAGTGAGACTCTACCTTAAAAAAAAAAAAAAAAAAGACGGGGTCTCACTGTGTTGCACAGGCTGTTCTTGAACTCCTGGCCTCAGCCTCCCAAAGTGCTGGGATTATAAACTTGAGCCACCAAGCCCAACCCCATTTTAATTTTCAAAATAACTGGCTGGGTGCGGTGGCTCATGCCTGTAATCCCAGCACTTTGGGAGGCCAAGGTGGGCAGATCACCTGAGGTCAGGAGTTCAAGACTAGCCTGGCCAACATGGTGAACCCTTGTCTCTACTAAAAATACAAAAACTAGCCGGGCATGGTGGCAGGCGCCTGTAATCCCAGCTATTTGGGAGGCTGAGGCAGGAAAAAATCACTTGAACCTGGGAGGCAGAGGTTGCAGTGAGCCAAGATTGTGCCATTGCACTCCAGCCTGGGTGACAAGAGCCAAACTCCGTCTCAAAAAAAAAAAAACAACAGAAAAAAAAAAACAAACCTACAAAAACCCCAAAAACCAATAGTAGGACTGAATCAATCCGCCCCTAGTCCCCCCTAATCCTTCCCCAGAGACAAGCCCTCTTCCTCTATTGGTGCCTTTGGTGTTCCCACTCACCCTCAGTGTCCTAGACCAGTTCCTGGGGATTTTGTGGAGTGCATCCTTGGCCTGAAATCACTTACTATTGGAAGAAGAAGGTGCATTCTCAGAGACACAGCTGTATCCACAGAGCAGGTTAGCCAATGGCACATTATTTCTGGAAGATCTTCAGTCTATTCTGTTCAGATTTATTGCAAATGTGGATTTAGTTTCTTTCCTGGAGTGTTACCAGTTGGTAAGGACTTATTTTGCCAAGGTAATTTGTTCTGCTCTGGCCCAAGCGAGATGCAGCACAGGAAGACATGAAATCTTCAGTTTGGGAAAGGAAAGGGCATAAATTCTGAAGTGTAGCACCCGCCAGCGCGGGAAGGTCCCCAGGGAAGGCTGTGCGAGAATTCTATAAAGTTTTAATAGCTCAAGACCCAAGGTAGCAGAATTAAATGCAAGCCTAGGGACCCACTCTTCTCTTGATTGTATAAAATGTGGGGAAATCTCTGCATCAACTCTGACAATTCCTCTGGTCTTTGGGCAGAATGTGGATGCTTTGGAATTTCGAGGCTCATGTGAGCCCTTCTTGTCTCATCACGAGAAAATGGAGCTATTTTCCGGACGTGCCGAAGAGTATGATTGCCTTATAGCTGCAGCACCTGGGAAATAGGAAACAATTGTGGGGTAGAAAACGGTCACTTCCCAGTGAGGTGCGCAGACTCACTGTGACTGCATCTCATCTATTAGTGTGAAGCGAGGTTGTTTTCTCTTTCTATCTGATGTGTTCTACAGCAGTGCTGTTGAATGCAGACTTCATCTCCCTGTAGTCATGCTGCCCACCTACCTGTTGACCTACCTACCTGCCTATCTACCTAACTATCTACTTGCCTACCTACCTACCTACCTATCTACCTACCTGCCTACCTGCCTACATGCTTACCTATCTACCTGCTTATCTAACAACTTACCTGCCTACCTACCTACCTACCTGCCTGCCTGCCTACCTATCAACCTACCTGCCTACCTAACTACCTATCTACCTACCTACCTACCTACCTACCTACCTACCTACCTACCTACCTGCTTACCTATCTAACTACCTACCTGCCTACCTATCTAACTACCTACCTGCCTACCTATCTAACTACCTACCTGCCTACTTACCTACCTATGTACCTACCTGCTTACCTATCTATCTACCTGCGTATCTACCTACCTGCTTACCTATCTAACTACCTATATACCTGACTACCTCTGTATCTTCCTATCTACCTGCCTACCTATCTACCTACCTGCCTACCTAACTACCTGGCTGCCTATCTACTTACCTATCTACCTGCCTACCTACTTATCTACATACCTGTCTACCTACCTACCTGCCTGCCTATGTATCTACCTACCTGCCTACCTATCTAGGTACCTATCTACCTGTCTACTTACCTGCCTGTCTCCTTACCTACCTATTTGTGCATCTGTCTACTTGCCTCAACCTGGTGGCCCCATCTTCCATGATCCAGATGTGCCTGCCCTCAGGCTTCCTCCCTCCCCACCTGGCCCCTGCATCTCCTGCAATGGACACGTCTCCATCCCTGGTTCATATGCCATGTCCTGTCTCGGTGCCTTTGTACATGCTGTTTCCCATGCTCCGATGCCCTTTTTCACCCTCTCTGTCAAAATCCCACCAACTCTTCAAGGCCCACCTCACATGCCATCTGCACAGTCCCCAGTAGCTCCCCTTCCTGTCCTCACCAGGTCTGGACACCCCCTACTGCAGTTTGTTTCACACCACACCTGTGTGTGCCTGCCCCCAGCACTAGATTTAAGATTCTTGAGGGCAGATACCATTTGGACCTTTACCTTACACCCAGCAAGTGCCAATCAATCTTCATTAGGAGCATGAGATTTGGAGTCCTACGCACTTGTATTCAAACCTTAGTTCTGCCTTTTCATAGCTGTTTGACCTTGGGGAAGTTACTTGACCTCTCTGGGCTTCAGTTTCTTAAATATATATGTACATATATTTAGGAAATAATATGTATATGTATAACACATGTAGAAATTATACATATAATTTAGTGCATTGCATTTATATATTTATGTATATGTAAAATATATTTATATGAAAATGAATATATACACATTTAGGAAATAATATGTATATAATTATATATGTATAATACATATAGAGATTATACATATAATTTAGTGCATTGTATTTTTATATATATTATGTATATATAATGTATATTTATGTATATTACACAATATATATTACATATGCATAATATATTTGTTATATATTGCATATTACATATATTTGTATAAGGAAAATGAATATATATGTTTAGGAAATAATATATGTAGAATTATATATGTATAGATACATATAGAAATATATATAATTTAATGCATTTTATTTGTGTATATTTATGTATATGTATATATACTTATGTACATATACATATATGTGTAAATATGTTTATATATACACATATATTTATGTATATGTTTATATATGTATTTTTATATATATTTCCATATGTAGTGCATACAATTTAGCGTATACAATACACTACGTTATGTATATAATTTATATATTTTATATATATATTTATATATATGATTTCATGCCTTTAATGTGCTAGGCCCCGTGTTGGCTGCTTTATGTACATTATCTTCATATAATTCCTCCTTGTAAGGTTGGGACAATCACAGGACCATTCTACTGGGATTTTGGGAGAATGATCATGCAATGATACTCAGAAGCTCCTCGTGGCCTCGGCAATTTCCAGTCCAGCTGGAGGATAAGACCCTCATAAGAAGAGGTGACTGATTGCTCCACAGTCCTCCATACAAGGTGAGAAACTGATGCTGTAGACACCACAGGAGGATCACCTGATGGGGCACCTTGCAGGGTCTGGAGGAGGAGGATGGCTTTCCTTTGGTGGGAGGAGTCTGGGGAAGCTTCTGGGACGAGGTGGTTTTGGGACAGAGCAAGACAAGATCCTGTGTCTTGAGTGTTATTCCTGCAAAAGCCTTTTCCCACTCCATGAAAGAGCTCAGCCAGGCTGACACCTCATCACCCATGTCTCAGGGTGGCCTCACAAACTTGACTGCTGGGCAGGGGTTTTGGGTCTTGCTCATGGTTTTCCTAGCATAGTGCTAAGTATTGATGAAGTGAATGCCATAGATAGATAGATAGATAGATAGATGGCATATACATGGCATATATGTGTGTATATGTAAATGGATATATTTAGAGACAGGATCTTGCTCTGTTGCCCAGGCTGGAGTGCAGTGGCACCATCATGGCTCACCACAGCCTTGAACTCCTGGGCTCAAAAGATCCTTCCACCTCAGCCTCCTGAGCAGCTGGGATTACAAGTACACACCAGCATGCCTGGCTCACCTTAAAATTTTTTTTTGTAGAGACGGGGTGTCACTATGTTGCCCAGGCTGGTCTCAAACTCCTAGGCTCGAGCAGTTCTCCCGCCTCAGCCTCCTAAAGTGCTGGGCTTACAGGGATGAGCCACTGTGCCCAGGGAATGCCATATTTTTTTCATTCCTCAAAGGGGCCATGGGAGGGGTCTTCACACGTGCTGCAGTATTTGGTCATTTGCCAAAGTTTTCTAACTTACCCCTATTGGGCCAGCTTCCCAACTTGAAGTCAGACTCAAGCGGGAAAATGGCCCCAGCGTCACTCCAGCAACAGTCCTTAGGAGGGCTTCTCACCCTGGTGAGTCCTCCATCCTGGGAAGCTCCTTCCTGCAGCCTGTGATTAAACAACACTCCCCAAAGCATTAGCCAGGCTGGCCTTGGGAGGGGCCCAGGGTTCAGTAGTGTTTTATTACTCTCATAAAGTAATTGTCCTAGAAGTGTTGCAAACCCCACGTTGTCTATACAAAGTAGGACTCCGGAACTAATTATATGACTGTGGGCATGAATGAGTAATAGGAATGCCTGCCTGTATCGTGCTCTTTGCTCCATTGCTTCAAAGGGCGGCAAAGCCGGAACTCATCATCTCTGCCAAAACAACAGGGAGTTTATGAGCTGAGTGTTGTATTTCGACCCTGGGCCATTATGGACATCGTTGTCTAGTAAAGTCTGGAATTTCCCAAGAAATAGGAGTTTTTCATGATCCCCTTGTATTCCATCTGAGTTTCAGCTAACAAAATGGGTCAGGATGAGGGTTGATCGTGCCAGAAAGACCATGTGATTAGAGGGTTGGGGCTTTGAGCTACGTGATTACCAGCTTGACCTCCAGGGAGGGGAGGGGGATTGGAGATTGAATTCAGTCAGATGACTGGTGATTTGATCAATCATGCCTTTGTAATGAAACCCCAATAAAAACTCTGGACACCAAGGCTGAGGTGGGCTTCCTGGTTAGTGAAGACATCAATGTGCTAAGAAGGTAACATTCCCTGGGTTCATGGGGTCAGGGCAAGGAAGCTTAGCAGTTGGGACCCTCCCTCATTTTGTGCTATTATAAGTCTCTTCTTTTGGCAGGTCTTGGTCAGTATTTTTTTTTTTTTTGAGACAGAGTCTCACTCTGTCGCCAGGTGCCAGCCTGGAGTGCAGTGGCACAATCTTGGCTCACTGCAACCTCTGCCTCCTGAGTTCAAGCAATTCTCCTGCCTCAGTCTCCCAAGTAGCTGGGACTACAGGTGCATGCCACCACGCCCAGCTAATTTTTGTATTTTTAGTAGAGATAGGGTTTCACCATGTTGGCCAGGATGGTCTCGATCTCTTGACCTTGTGATCCGCCCACCTCAGCCTCCCAAAGTGCTGGGATTACAGGCTTGAGTCACCGTGCCCAGCCAGTCTGTATTCTTTATAATAAAGTGTAATTGTAGGTACAGCATTTTCCTGAATTCTTCAAGTCATTCTTGTGAGTTATTGAACCTGAGGGAGTTGTGGGAGCTCAGAATTTGTAGCCAGTCGATCAGAAGTTGTGGGTGAACTGGAGACCACCAAAGGGTGTATGAAGTAGTGGCAGAACTGGGGAGCCCTTAACTCGTGAAGTCTATGCTAACTCTTGGTGGTTAAGGTTAGAATTGAATCATTACACCTTGTTAGTTTCCTCTTTCCATCCAACAGGGAAAATATTTCCATGTACATTCCTAAAAGGAATCAGGAGCTCCTGGATCCTTCTTTCTTTCCAATGGCAGGCTGGTGTGGCCAGAGGGTTTTCCTGGGGACAAATGGCCTTTCGTGGGAACTCTTACTGATAGCCAGGGAAGAGCAAAATCGCACTTTATTTTTTTTGAGATGCAGTCTCGCTCGGTCGCCAGGCTGGAGTGCAGTGGTGCAATCTCGGCTCACTGCAACCTCCACCTCCTAGGATCAAGCGATTCTCCCCTCTCAGCCTCTCAAGTAGTTGGGACTACAGGCACATGCATCACTACACCCAGCTAATTTTTGTATTTTCAGTACAGACAGGGTTTCACCATGTTGGCCAGGAAGGTCTCGATCTCTTGACCTTGTGACCCGCCTGCCGCAGCCTCCCAAAGTGCTGGGATTGCAGGTGTCAGTCATTGTACCCGGCCAATCACACACTTCTTATATCTTCATCTAGGTGCTACAAAGCCACAAAGCTAACCTGAAACCAAACGTGTAAATGAATACCAAGACGGCAGCTCCAGGCGCATGCATCAAAATCACCTTTCCCAAATTGAGGTAGGAGGCAGGACTAACTCTGGACCAGATTGAAGACTAGCTGAAACAGGGAAGAGGGGAAAGCAACTCTCCCTAAGACATGCCCAGAGGGCCATGTCAGTTTACCATTGCCATGGCAACACCCAGAACTTACCGCCCTTTCCAGTATCACCCTTTTCTAGAAAATTCTGAAGAGCTCGACCCTTAATTTGCAGGTAATCAGAAGTGGGTATAGATGTTACTGCAGGACTTCCCCTGAGCTGCCAGTCTCAGCACACTGCCTACAGGTAGCCCTCTTCTGCAGGAGCAGTCACAGAGTGTAACATTGCTGCTTCCATAAAGCTATTTTCTTCTACCACTGGCTTGCTCTTGAATTCTTTCCTGAGTGAAGCCAAGAAGCTTTCCAGGTTAAACTCCAATTTTGAGGCTCCCCTGCCCTGCATCAAAACGACAGAGAAGCCCTGAGTCTCTTGGGCTGTCCACTGGGTCTCAAGGTGACCATGTGATGTATTCTTCTTTTAAGCATAGGCTATAGGGGAGTTAAGGTCTTACCCCTGCAACTAAAGTCTTTGCACAGCTTTACCATGGGGTGGAGTTCCTAGCAGTGATATATCTGTAGCACTGCTATTTAACTGGGTGATTTGCCTTGGCAGCTGCTGAGATCTCAGATCTCACAGAGATTTGAGACTTAATCACCCGCAGCACCAACAAAGACCTGCTCTTTTTATGCGGCTAAAAAAAATATGACATCCAGACATAGTTCAGCCGTGCTCTGTCTCCACAGCATTTAAAACACCTCTACCCATGTGGGGTTCCCAAATGTGCTAGGTTTCCTATTAGGGATGTGATCTTCAAAAAAAAAGAACCCAGAAACCACCACCACAGCAGAAAAAGGCATGAAGAAAAGGCTCAAAGCTTGCTCTGGCAGCACATGAAGCTCATTCGAAGAGAAACTGATATTCTACAGTGGAGGGAGGCGGGAAAAGCGAGGGTGAAGTTGTGTAAATGGACTTGAAGAGCTCCATGCCCACTTCTGGAGTACTCTGCACCCTGGCGGTTTGCTCACACTCTGAAAGGGAATTATTTGGTTGAAGTTATGGATCTAAATCCACTTGAGGCTAGGCATGGTGGCTCATACCTGTAATCCCAGCACTTTGGGAGGCTGACGGGGGTGGATCACCTGAGGTCAGGAGTTCAAAGCCAGCTTAGCCAACATGGTGAAATCCCATCTCTACTAAAAGTACAAAAAAATAAAAATAAAAATTAGCTGGGCATGGCAGTGAGCACCTGTAATCCTAGCTACTTGGGAGGCTAAGGCAAGAGAATCACTTGAACCTGGGAGGTGGAGGTTGCTGTGAGCCGAGATCATGCCATTGCACTCCAGCCTGGGCAACAAGAGTGAAACTCCATCTCAAAAAAACAGCAACAACAAAAAATTCACTTGAACGTCCTTATCACACTCTGTTTTCTCTGTGGCCTGAAATAAAGTCCACATCTCCCTCTGCCTTTGTTTTTTCTTTTTTAAAATTTCTTTGAGTTGGAGTCTTTCTTTGTCACCCAAGGCAGGGCAGCAGTGCGATCACAGCTCACCACAGTCTAGAACTTCTGAGCTGAAGCCCTCCTCCCGCCTTAGCCTCCCGAGTAGCTGAGACTACAGACATGCACCACCATGCCTGGCTAATTGAAAAATTTTGGGTACAGTGGCTCACACCTGTAATCCCAGCACTTTGGGAGGCTAAGGTGGGTGGATCACCTGAAGTCAGGAGTTTGAGATCAGCCTGGCCAACCTGGTGAAACCCCATCTCTACTAAAAACACAAAAAATTAGCTGGGCGTGGTGGTGTGTGCCTGTAGTGCCAACTACTTGGGAGGCTGAGGCAGGAAAATCGCTTGAACCTGGGAGGCAGGGGTTGCAGTCTCCACCTCAATAAATAAATAAAATAAAATAAAATAAAATAAAATTTTTAGTACAGACAGGGTCTTGCTATGTTGCCCAGGCTGGTCTCGAACTCCTGGCCTCAAGCAGTCCTCCCACCTTGGCCTCCCAAAATGCTGGAATTACAGGCGTCTTTGTTTATTTTCTGTGTGAGGCATCACAACATCTGTCTGCCTGGCTGCCACCTGGGAAGGAGAGCTCTTGGCAGACAGCCATCTGGTTTGTCTTTTCTCTGTCACTCCTGTGGACCTGGCATGGTGCCAGCAAACAGAAGGCGCCTCATAAATGTTCAGCGTGCGAGGAAATCTAACCAGCCTCCCGACCTCTAGTCTCACTCATTCCACCTGCCTGCTTAGCCCACCCCTGGGGCATTGCTCAGGTGTCTGTGAAGGTGAAGGACTTTTACCCCTAGCTCCTCTCCCTAGCCTTCCCTTGGTTATATGGGATGACCCTCTTTTCCCTCACCAGCCAAGCCCTCTCATGCAGCCCTGGCATGAATCTCCTCTGAGATGTCCTCAGCCTGGATTGCTCATACCTTCTCCCTGCCTTGCAATCTTGCTTCTTCATGCCTTTCCTATCCAGCTCAGCCTCCATGGTACCATGCACAGAAAGGGGCTCGGTAACTATCAGGAAAGCATTGGCCATCCCATACCCATCATGCTGGATCTCTTAGGAAGCAAAGCTTTCTCTCTTAAAGACTTATATGAGACCAGGCATGGTGGTTCATGCCTATAATCTCAATAGTTTGGGAGGCTGAGGTGGGAGGAACACTCAAGCCCGGGAGCTTGAGACCAGCCCGGGCAACATAGTGACACCCCATCTCTACAAAAAATAAAATTAGCCAGGTGTGATGGTGTATGCCCGTAGTCCCAGGTACGCAGGAGGCTGAGATAGGAGGATTGCTTGAGCCCAGGAGTTGGAGGCTGCAGTGAGCTATGGTCATGCTGCTGCACTCCAGCCTGAGCAACAGAAACAGACTGTTTTGGGGGGGGGGGAAATAAAAAGACTTACCATATATATATTGTGCTACAGAAAACTCTTTTTATTATTACTTGAATGGAGCTGCAGACAGTTGAAAAAAAATTCCGTTTTTCATCAAGTGGGAAAAAAAATTCAATAACATGGAACTCAGCCATTTGCACATCCGGATCCTTTTACCACAAATGGCTTAAGTGCCCAGACACGCCACTATTCCCCTGCCACGTGAACGCAGCGCTGGAGCCAAATGAAATTCCAGGCGGCAGGGGACAGAGCTCTCTCCAGCTTCCAGGAAATGTGGTCATTGTTGAGAGCTGATACGGGGCTGCAACTGCAAGTGGTGAGAAAGCTGGTCATTGCTCCTCAGAGTTGGTGCAAAGAGGTTCGGGGTACAGAGGCTCAGAGGGGTGACCACTGAGGAAAGGTGATTCTCCTGCCTCAGCCTCCTGAGTAGCTGGGATTTCAGGCATGTGCCAGCACGCCAGGCTAATTTTTGTATTTTTAGTAGAGACAGGGTTTCATCATGTTGCCCAGGCTGGTCTTGAACTTCTGACCTCAAGTGATCCACCTGCCTCAGCCTCCCAGAGTTCTCGGATTACAGGCATGAGCCACTGTGCCCAGCCTCTCCCCCGCTTTTTTTTTTTTTTTAAAGAAGCAAAATCACTTCTCTCTCTCTCTCTCTCTCTCTCTCTCTCTCTCTCTTTCTGACAGCCGTCCAGAGCAGGCAGGGCAGGCGACTCCCCAGAGGGAAATAACCAATGTCAGCTTGGAGAAGTGTTCTAAAACACACCTCGCCACTATCTCCTGGAATTTTCTTTTTTGGGGGATAGGGGCAGCAGGAAAACAGATAAACTTGATGCTATTGAAACTTCTTGATGTGCCAGGTGTGGTGGCTCCTGCCTGTAATACCAGTGCTTTGGGAGGCTGAGGCAGGAGGATCACTCGAGGCCAGGAGTTTGAGGCCAGCCCGGGCTACCTAAGTGAGACCCCCGCAACCTCTATTAAAAAATATTTTGAGTCAAGTGTGGTGGCGCATGCTTATTGTCTCAGTTACCCTGGAGGCTGAAGCAGGAGGATCACTTGAGCCCAGGAGTTTGAGGTTGCAGTGAGTTAAGATTGCGCCACTGCACTCCAACCTTGGCAACACAGTGAGATCCTGTCTGTAAGAAAGAAAACAAAAGAAAACCCTTGCTGTAATGACCTGCCGACCTGCCTCCGGAAGCTGGGGGTTGAATCCCTGCTTGGGCAAAGCACTTACTTTTCGGAGCCTTTTTATCAATCTATAAACCTGGGAGGATGAGAACCATCTCTCTTCTCCTAAGTGTCTGCGTCCGGGCGACTGGTCATATGCAGGCTGAGCACACGTGGTTTCCCTGGACCTCGCTAGCTGAAAGCATTAACCCTTGCTTCCAGCCATCTGTGCCTATTTTTGCACAAAATATGACTTTCGATTAAATTAACAAGCGTGGTAATGATAACAGTACATGGAAAGGAGCGACGTGGTCAGGGAGATTAGAGAAGGGCAGACAGGCAGGCGTGACCGGGCACTCCCAGAAGCAACTGCTGTTAGTCACGGCCACGTGTCCTCTTACCTGTGTTCTCCTACCCGCGACTCAGTGGGAAGTGACCTTAAACATTTTCTTGCCATCTGAGACCTATGGGGACCTTGACTCTCTGACGCTCCAGATCTCGCAGCAGCGATGACAGATCAGGGCTCTCCAAGGGCAGCAGGGCCACTTAGCAGGAGGGGTCTCCTTTCCACTGCCCCAGGCCCCATCATTGGAAAACTGGCGGTTTTACATGGGATGAATTAGAGATGACACATGGATGCTTTCGTTTCTACATTCTGCAAACTTCCTGGAAAAGTGCAAAGCCAGCCTCTAACCCAGACTCACAGACACAGGGCACTTCCTGTGTTCCCTTCTCCCTTTTCTGGGGACAGAGTGTCACTCTGTCGCCCCGGTTAGAGTGCAGTGGCACGATCTCAGCTCACTGCAGCCTCCACCTCCCAGGTTCAAGCAATTCTCCTGCTTCAGCCTCTCGAGTAGCTGGGACTACAGGCATGCACCACCATGCCTGGCTAATTTTTGCATTTTTAGTAGAGACAGGGTTTCACCATGTTGGTCAGGCTGGTCTCAAACTCCTGACCTCTAGTGATTTACTTGTCTTGGCCTCCCAAAGTGCTGGGATTATAGGCATGAGCCACCATGCCTAGTCCCTCTCCCATTTTTTTTAAAGAAGCAAAGTCACCTTTCTTTCTTTTCTTTCTTTCTTTCCTTCCTTCTTTCTTCTTTCTTTCCTTCCTTCCTTTCTCTTTCTTTCTTTCTCTTTACTTCTCTTTTTCTTTCCTTTATTCTTTCTCTTTCTTCTTTCTTTTTCCTTCCTTCCTTCCTTCTTTCCTTTCCTTCCTTCCTTCCTTCTTTTTCTTTCTTTCCCTCTCTCTCTCTCTCACTCTTTCTCTCACTCTCTCTCTCTCTCTCTTTTTTTTTTTTTTTTTTTTTTTTTACAAGGTCTTGCTTTGTTGCCCAGGCCGAAGTGTGATGGTGAGATCATGGCTCATTGCAGCCTCCGACTCCTGGGCTCAGGTAATTTTCCCATCTCAGCTTCTCGAATAGCTGGGGCCACAGTCACGTGCCACCACGACCTGCTAATTTTTGTATTTTTTTTTTTTTTGTAGAGATGGGGTTCTTGCTATGTTGCCCAGGCTGGTCTTGCACTCCTGGGCTCAAGCAATCCTCCCACCTCAGCCTCCTAAAGTGCTGGGATTGCAGGTATGAGCCTCGGCACCTGGCCCAAAGCCATCTTTTCTTTAGAATGTCATGACTACTTCAGACAGAGGCACACAGCAGCTTCTTTCCAGCATTCTGCTCCTGCTCAGCTCCTGGGGTCTTCATGATGCCTTCTGGCTGCTCCCAGTCCCCGCTGTTACCCGGGGCCTTCTCCTCACGCTCAGCGGCATCCTGAGTTGTGCAGCTCTCGTGCTGTGCTTTCCCACCTTCTAATCTGGGATCTAGTTTATACTAAGCTATTGCAGACTGACAATTAGTGCAGTGCCCTGACCTCCCTAGAAAACATACCTTTGTTTTGAGTTGGGGTCTCACTCTGTTGCCCAGGCTGGAGTACAGTGGCATGATCATGGCTCACTGCAGCCTTGACCTGGGCTCAAGGGATTCTCTTGCCTCAGCCTCCCGAGTAGCTTGCTCTCCCACCCTTCCTCCCTTCCTCTCTCCTACCCTCCCTCCCTCCCTCTCTCTCTCTCTCTCTTTCTTTCCCTCCCTCCCTCTCTCTTTCTTTCTTTTTTTTCTTTCCCTCCTTCCCTCCCTCCCTCCCTCCCTCCTTCTTTCCTTCCTTCCTTCCTTCCTTCCTTCCTTCCTTCCTTCCTTCCTTCCTTCCTTCCTTCCTCCCTTCCTGACGAGGTCTTGCTCTGTCACCCAGGAGAGTGCAGTGGCACCATCATAGCTCACTGCAGTCTCTATCTACTGGGCTCAAGTGATCC
>CAUYLG010073305.1:0-98908 GCA_963573385.1 Cacajao melanocephalus
AAAGATTTCATGATGAAAATGTCAAAAGCAATTGCAACAAAAGCAAAAATTGACAAATGGGATCTAATTAAACTAAAGATCTGCACTACGAAAGAAACTATATTATTAGAGTGAACAGACAACCTATAGAATGGAAGAAAATTTTTGAAGTCTATCCATCTGGAAAAGGTCTAATATGCAGAATCTACAAGAAACTTAAACAAATTTATAAGAAAAAAAAACCTCATTAAAAAGTGGGCAAAGGACATGAACAGACACTTCTCAGAAGAAAACATTTATGCAGCCAATAAACATATGAGAGAAAGCTCAGCATCACTGATCATTTAAGAGATGTAAATCAAAACCACAGTGAAATACCATCTCATACCAGTCAGAATGGTGATTATTAAAAAGTAAACAAACAGCCGGTTGTGGTGGCTCA
The DNA here is from genome assembly GCA_963573385.1 of Cacajao melanocephalus. NCBI lineage: Eukaryota > Metazoa > Chordata > Mammalia > Primates > Pitheciidae > Cacajao > Cacajao melanocephalus. The sequence continues at coordinate 422 of CAUYLG010073305.1, forward strand.
GCCTCCCAAAGTACTGGCCTATAATCCCAGCACTTTGGGAGGCTGAGTTGGGTGGATCACTGGGGTCAGGGGTTAAGACAGCTTGGTCAACATGGTGAAAACCCAGCTCTACTAAAAATTTAAAAATTAGCCAGGTGTGGTTGTGGGCACCTGTAGTCCCAGCTACTTGGGAGGCTGAGGTGGGAGAATTGCTTGAACCTGGAAGGCAGAGGTTGCAGTGAGCTGAGATCATGCCATTGCACTTCAGGCTGGGCAGCAGAGTAAGACTTTGTCTCAAAAAAAAAAAAAAAAAGTCAAGAAACAGACGCTGGCGAGGTTGTGGAGAAACAGGAATGCTTTTACACTGTTGGTGGGAATGTAAATTAGTTCAACCATTGTGGAAGGTGGTGTCACGATTCCTCAGAGATCTGGAACCAGAAATACCATTTGACTCAGCAATCTCATTACTGAGTATACACCCAAAAGAGTAGAAATCATTCTATTACAAAGGTATATGCATATATATGTTCATTGTAGCACTATTTACAGTAGCAAAGACATGGAAGTAACCCAAATGCCCATCAATGATAGACTGGATAAAGAAAATGTGGTGTGTGTATATATATATATATATATATATATATATATATATATATACACAATGGAATACTATGCAGCCAAGAAAAGGAATGAGATTATGTCCTTTTCAGGGACATGGACGGAGCTGGAAGCCATTATCCTCAGCAAACCATGCAGGAACAGAAAACCAAACACCGCATTTTCTCACTAATAAGTGGGAGCTGAACAATGAGAACACATGGACACAGGGAGGGGAACAACACACGCTGGGGCCTGTTGAGGAGTGAGTTGGGGGAGGGAGACATCAGGTTAAATAGATAATGCATGTGGGGCTTAATACCTAGGTGATTGGTTGATAGGTGCAGTGAGCCACCATGGCACATGTTTACCTATGTAACAAACCTGCATGTCTTGCACATGTATTGCAGAACTTAAAATTAAATTTTAAAAAAAGGATAGAAAAAAAAAGAAATTCTTCATAAAACAGTTACCTCCATGCCCTTGGAGAGTGTAGTTTCCTGGGGATGTTGTAACACAGTAAAACCAACTGGATGCCTTAAATAACAGAAATTTATTGTCTTATAGTTTTGAAGGCTAGAAGTTTAAAATCAAGTGTCAACAAGCTTATTTCCTTCTGAGGACTGCGAGAGACAATCTATTTTATGTCTCTCTCTTAGCTTCTGCTAGCCTCAGGCATTCCTTGGTTTGCAGATGGCATTCTCCATGCAACTTCAGATCATCTCCTCTCTATGCATGTCTGTCTCTATGTCCAAAATTCCCCCTTTTATAAAGACTAATCATATTGGTTTAGGATCCACCCAAATGACCTCATCTTATTTGTTTACTTATTTATCTTTGAGACAGAGTCTTGCTCTGTTTCCAAGGCTAATCTCGGCTCACTGCAACCTCCATCTCCCAGATTCTAGAGATTCTCCTGCCTCAAGCTCCTGAGTAGCTGGGATTACAGGCACCCACCATCACACTAATTGTGTATTTTTTTTTGTATTTTTAGTAGAGACAGGTTTCACCATGTTGCCTAGGCTGGTCTCAAACTCCTAACCTCAAGTGATCCACCCGCCTTGGCCTCCCAAAGTGCTGGGATTACAGGCATGAGCCACCACACCCTGCCATTATCTTAATTGGATTATTGACAAAACCTGAATTCCCACTAAGGTGATACTTACAGGTACTAAAATGAAGACTTTATCATCTTGTTTTGTGGGACACAATTCAACCCATGACAAAAAGGATGAGATGGTTTCTGTTTACAATAAGCAGAGAGCTCTAGAGGCTGAAGCAAGGCCTTTGAAGTTGTGATTCAAAAGACTGAAGAAATCGATTGAAGTAAGAAGAGAATCGGAAGAGTATAGTAACCAAGGAGAATTTCATACAGAAAGGAGGCATAGTTTTCAGTGATAGAAAAAATTCAGGCAGTAGGATGAAGTATAAGAAAAGGTAATTGGATTTGGTAATGGGGAGGCCACTGATGTCCATTATAAGAAGTTTCTATGAATTAAGTAGTGGGGAGGCTACTGATGTCCATTTTAAGAAGTGTCTATGACATAAGGTTTCTGGAGACAAACTCTATGGCCTAAAACCTAAGTTAAGGCCATTACCATAGGAGGTTGGTACATTATTTAAACCTTCTATGTCTAAGTGTCCTCATATGTAAAATGGAAATGATAATAATAGTACCCACTTAATAGAATTATGAGGATTAAGTAGGTTGTGCTTAATAGTTGTCCTTTGATAGTGTCCATCAAAGGATAGTATCAACATAATGAAAAGGAATCCCATGGAATAAGAGAAAATATTTGCAAATCTTATGTATGACAAGGGATTGATGTCCAGAATATATATAAAGAATGTCTACAACTCAACAACAAAAAAAGAATGACTTGACTGAAAAATGGTCAAAGGACTTAAATAGTAATTTCTCCAAAGAAGATACACAAATGGTCAATAAGCATATGAACAGATGCTTAACATCACTAAATCAAAACCACTATGAGATACCACTTTATACTTTTAAGATGGCTATTATTTAAAAAGACAGAAAATAACAAGGATTGATGAGGATGTGGAAAAGTTAAAACGCTGTGACATTGCTGGTAGAAATGTAAAATGGTGCAGCTGCTGCAGAAAATGGTGTGGTGATTTCTTAAAAAATTAACAGTGGATAAATAAACTGTGATATATACAAACAATGAAATTTTATTCAACTTTAAAACGAAAGGGAATTATGGTACATGTTATGTCATAAACCTTGAAAACATTATACTAAGTGAAATAAGCCTGACACAAAAGAACAAATATTGCGTGATTTCACTTACATGCAGTACCTAGAGTTGTTAAATTTATAGAGACAAAAATAGACTAGTGGCTGGCATGGACTAGGGTAGAGAGGAATGGGGAGCGTTTAGTGGGTACAGAGTTTCAGTTGAACAAAACAAAAAAGTTCTGGTGATGGATGGTGGTGATAGTTGTAAGCAATGTGAGTGTCCTTAATGCCACAGAGCTGAACACTTAAAAATTTTACCACCACAACAAAATACTCTGAACTAAAAAAAAAAAAAAAAAAAAATACAGTGTCATGTAAATGTTACCATTATTTCATTTAAGGTAGACTGCAGAGGGATTAAGGAGGAAATGGGAGACAAGGAAATGGAGGTAGTGAGTGAAATTTACAACTCAGAGAAGCGTATTGGGAAGGAATATAGGATAATAGCACAAAAAAGCAGAGAAGGATGAGGGACTTCCTGTCTTTCAAGTAAGGAGAGGATGTTTGTTTACAGATGAAGAGGAGGGGCCAGTTAAGAAGAAGAAATTAAGGCCATATAAGAAAGGGATGGAGAGATGGACTTAGATTTCAGAGAATGAAATGAGAGCAAGAACCTCAGAGAGAAGTCATATTTGGAGATAGGGGGAGAAGGAGTTTGAGTATAGAGACATGTCAGGATTTATAGTCTACTACCACTTAACAGATTAAAAAAATTATTTTTGAAACTTCTGATTCTTATTCCTCTTTTTTTTCATGGAGAGCAAATATTAAGTACCTTTTTTTTCCCCTCAAAATACATCATTTAACACATTTGTCTTTTCCTGCAAGAGAGAAGACAAAATGAGTTTCATAGTTAGGTTATCTTGTGCAAAAGGTATGGTTTTTGCTTTTTTGTTTTTGTTCTTTCTATTGGGTGGCATGAGGTACTGATAGCCTTAAGTGTAATAAAGTTGGATCATGATTTGCCTAGGTTAGGAAATAAGTCTATTGATTTGTTTAAAGTTCAAGGGCTAGCTTCCTTATTATTGGCTTTGAAATAATTGGAGTGGGTTTTATTGATTAATTATATCTTAATGAGTAGCATTAAAGGCTCTTAAACTCTGAGGTCAAGTATGTTCCGGATAATATGTTCATGTTTAGATTTATAAATATTCCTGACCAAAACAGAATGTAAAAGCAGCTGTCATATGTAACTACCCCAAATCTAAGCCTTTGACAGTGTTATTCTGAAATAAAACATGAAGAATTAAACTAACCCAAGTGGGGAAAAGAAATAAAAGCTTTAGGACTTCAATTATTTGTGTACTCTCATAATTTTACTAAAATACCTTTTAACTTGAGAGTTAAGATATTTTCATCTTCTTAGTCAGGTAAGTAAAATAAGTACAGACCTGTCTTTTCAGTAATTTCACAGGCTTATGTTTATAGAACTGTGCTATTAAGGTTAAATTCTCAAATCGGTTTTCAGAACACTTTTTAGTTGTTGAAATATGGTAAAACAATGCTCAGTTTTCTATTTTTAGATATAAGGAACCATTATATATTCAAATTTTGATGTCAGTAAAACAAATTTTGTTGTTTAATTTACAATTTAAAAATATTTCACATTGTTGTATTTTTAAAAAGTTAGTTTCCCCAAAGGTTAGTATTTTGTGCTTTTTTTCATTTAGTGGAAATAAGAAGAGGTTTTCTCATCTCATTCTACTTTCTTAGGATTGAGATCTTGGATGATTCCTCCAGATTTTGACATACCTATGTATGAATTAAAGTTAATATTTTAAAATTATATTAGTCATTAGATTTACATTTTATTCATATAATAGTATAGTAGGTTGAAATAATGGCTTCCGAAAGATATAAGGTTCTAATCTTTGGAACTTTTTCTTTACTAATTTGGAAAAAGGGTCTTTGCACATGTGACTAAAAGCCAAGAATTTTGAGATGGGGAGTGTTTCAGTCAGTGTTCTCCAGAGAGACAAAACTGATAGGATATATAGAGAGATACATATAAGAAAGGATTTATTAGGGAAATTGATTCACTCGATTATGGAGGCTGAGAAATCCCATAAGAGTCTGTCTGCAAGCTGGAGAATCAGAGCAACTCTTAGCTTGGCTCAGGCCAAGCACAAAGGCCTCCCAATCAGGAAGCTGATTCTGTAACTGATGGTGTAACTTTCAGTCCAAGGCCAAAGGCCTGAGAACTCAGGGGTCTGCTGGTGCAAGTTCCAGAGTCCAAAGGCTAGAGAACCTGAAATTCTGATGTCCAAAGGCAGGAGAAGAAGGGCATCTGAGCTCCAGTAGAGAGGGAGGAGGAGAAAGGCCCCCACCTGACTGGTGGTGCCTACCTACCCTGAGGGTTGTTCCTCCCCACTCAGTCCCACTAACTCCTATCCCAATCTTCCCTCCCAGACACACCTGGGGCACACCTAGGGGAGCCCAATTTTTCTAATTAAATGCCAGACTATCTGGGTTTTCAGCATAAGGGGGATGGACTCAGTGCCTACTAAAGCATTGAGAATAATTAATGCAATGTTTGAGAATAAATAATACTTTGCCAGCTATCTGGGTATTTCTTAAATTAGTTGACACCCAAAATTAACCATCAAGGGATTATCCTTGGTGGTGTGCATGGACTCTAAATACCATCACATGTATCTTTACATGAGGAAGGCAGAAGAAGCTTGACAAACACACAGCAGAGAAGGCACTATGAAAGCAGAAGCAGAGATTGGAGTTAAGGGGCCACAAGTCAAAGAATGCCCATAACCACCTGATGATGGAATTGCCAATAAATAGACTTTCCCTGGAGCCTCTGGAGGGAATAGGTCCTTGCTCATACCTTGAATTTGGGCCAGTGATGCTTACTTTGAACTCCTGACCTCTGGAATGGTCAGAGAATAAATTTACATTTTTTAAAGATATCTGGTGTGGTAATTTGACACGGCAGCCACAAGAATCTAAAACAAATATAAACCTTTACAGTGAAGAATCTTTACACAATCATTTTGATATTGCAGGTAATTCTGTTGTTTCACAGAAACTCTGGAGAGAAATAGTCCTTTGAGTTGAACTCCAAAAATTCCACATTTATGGAAGTATAAACACTCCAAAAAGAATGTTGCTGACATGAAGAATCAATATAAATGGCGTTCAATTATATAAAATATTTAATGATAGTAGGCTATGTAGTGTTTTTTAAGGCTAAGAAGAAATTTCATAAATGTTAGAGAAATAAATACTGATTGAGTATTTTAATCTTACTCTTCATTCATTACTTTAAAAATTATTTTCTAAATTATACAAATAGCATAGTCACATGACTAATCTGTGCAAATTAGAGAGGAACAAACTCACATGAAATTCGCAAACAACTACTATCATCACTTTCGTGTAATCACTTACATTCACTTTCTTTTCATAATGGCAGTACCCATTCAATGCCTACACTTTTGTATATTGACTTTTTTTCTTAAAAATATGAAACTTTTGCTATTGGTACTTAGTCTTTCGAAGTATCATTTAAGAAATAGTTTAAACTGCTCTCAAGTGGGTACACTATAACTGAAGTATTTCTTGTGAGAAATATTTAGACCACTTTCTATTATAGTAAAGAACCATAAATGAAATCTCTTAAACACTAATGAAATTGAGACCCATAGATTATAGTTTCTCAAGCTCAGTGTCTTTGACAGTTTGGGCTGAATAATTCTTTGTCTTGTGCACTGTAGGATGTTTAATAGCATCTCTGGTCTCTACCCAGTTGATGCCAGCAGCATCCCTCCTACCCAGTTGTAACAACAAAAAAAGTCTCCAGACACTGTCAAATGTCCCTTGGCAGGCAAAATTGACCCTTGTTGATAATCACTGCTGTAGAAGCCAAGTTCAAGTTCAATCATTGGAAGATCAAATATTAAAACTTAGTTTCCTGAATTTGAGTCCAAGGCTTTTTATTCCACCTTAAATGCTCTTACTCCATCATTTTTATGAAAACTTTGAACCCCTCGTTTCAAAGTGGCTTCTGCCGCTAGGAATCATAAAGACCTTCCTGGCAAAAAGGTGAGATATTGGCAAGTAGTAAGAGTCAAGGACACTCTTCTTAAAGAGGTGGTCTTTATATTGAGAAGGCATGCCTTCCATGGTGACTGCCCATGTATTATGAATCAGAATTGTGTCATATCCCCTGACCCAACTCCACCTGTCATGAAAGAAGCTAGGAGTTCACATTTTTAGCTTTAATAGCTTCTATACTAGAGTCAGGCATGGGAGAAGGGTGGTCATAATGGTTTTTGAATCAACAATATTTACTAAGTTTCCTATCCTAGTACAGTCACTTTCTTATGGTAGATGGAAGGGGCAGAAATTGAAGCTGCTAAAAATGTTTCATCACATATATGTGAAGCCTCAGGGTGCTATGATTTATTATCTCAAGAGTGCTTCATGATACTCCTTTTGGCTGATTGATTTCGTAGTTTCTTTATTCTGTTTTCTCTGAATCAGAAAATTGTATTCATGTACAAGTAGTATCATTGAAGAGACCCAATTAATTTCAGCTAGAAAGGTCACTACTTCAAACCAGCAGTGCTTTTACTAGTTGTAATAAATATGCCTATCAATTCATATCATCCACAGCTGACATTTAGAAGATTCAAATTGGTTTCATGTCATATCCATCCAGCAATATTTAGCAATGACCCAAAGTGCTAAATGCCAGCTGTATCTGAAGATGTACAGGATGTGGACTTATCAGACATACAACAAAAATACTATACGAACAACAACACAATTCACTGGCTAAAAGTAGAACTGTTTGTTTCCTTATTTACCAAATCACTGAGAAATTTTGTTTAGTTATGCAGTTTTCCAATTTCTATCCAAAGAAACAAGCCTTTACGCAAGTGTTGTGGGTTATATTGTGTCTCCCCCAGAAGGTTCTAACTCCTGATAACTACATGCGATCTTATTTGGAAATAGGGTTTTTGCAGAAGTAATCAAGTTAATACAATGTCATTAGCCCTAATCCATCATGATTAGTGTCCTTATAAGAAGAGAGAGAGAGACACTCTAGGAGAACGCCACGTAACCACAGAGGCAGGAATTGAACGAATGTGTTACTAAGCCAAGGAACACCGAGGCTTGGCAGGAACACCAGAGGCCAAGAGAAAGGCATGGAGCAGATTCTCCCCTAGAGCCTTCAGAGAGAGCCTGACTCTACTGACAGTTTGATTTCAGACTTTTAGCCTCTAGAACTGTGAGAGAATAAATGTCTGTTGTTTAAAGCTATTCAGTTTGTGGTACTTTGTTTTGAAGCCCTGGGAATACAATACACCAAATGTAGAGAAAGAGTAACTTACTTGCTGATTGAAAAAGCAGTAGAACCCTCTTTTAGACTCTTTAAGATACAATTTTATACAACATTGTCTTACTCTGAACGTACATTTTTAATCTTTTTATTTGGGTGGTGCATTTCCCAGTGTTAATTTTCTTTTTCATTTATCAAATGATAAAATCCTTTCTAAATTGAATCTCATTGAGAAGGAAGGCCAGATTTGGGCCTGGCATTCAATACCAAAGGTACGGTGGCACTGGGAGATGGCTCTTTCCCTCTTTGTAGTATTATTGCTGAGGGCCAGGATGCTTGGGAGAGAGACAGAAGTCACCTAAAAGCTCAATGTAATGGAACCTCAGAATAGATTGTGCCATAGTTGGGGCCCTCTGAGAAGCAGACACTGATGTGGTTTGAACTTGTGTCACCACCCAAATCTCATGTTCAGTTGTAATCTCCGGTGTTGGAGGTGGGGTCTGAGGGAGGTGATTGGATCATGGGGGCAGTTTCTAATGGTTTAGCACCATCTCTTTGCTACTGCTCTCACGATAGAATTCTCACGAGGTCTGGTTTTTTTAAAGTGCACTGCCCGCCACCCCCTCCTGCTCTGGCCATGTGAAGATGCCTGCTTCCACATCATGAATAGAAGTTTCCCAAGGCCTCCCTAGAAGGCAAGCAGATGCCAGAATCATGCTTCCTATACAGCATGAGGAACCATGAGCCAATTAAACCTCTTTTCCTTAGAAATTACCCAGTCTCAGGTGTTTATTTACAGCAGTGTGAGAACAGGCTAATGCAGTCACCAAGCTAGGATTAGATGTGCACAAAATATATCCAGGGAAATGCCTGAGAAGGATATGGGGGAAGGAGCTAGAGAAGGCAGCAGGAACCTTGAGACCACAGTGCTGGTCTGACACCTGTGAAGGAGACAGAAAAGAAAGTAAGTCTGGATAGAAAGAATGTTGGATTGCAGCATGGTTCTAAGAAATGTTCAGCTAGGTCAGCAGAACAGTTGCTGATTATAGAGTTCTGCATCCCAGGAATGGGCTCGCATCAGTACCCTCACCAGGTTTATTGTCAGCCAGAAGCTCTCATGGAAGCATAACTTGAGCTGCAATATGGTGGTGGATCCACAGGACAGCACCTGGGTTATCAGTCCATTACGCTTCCAGGAGAATGATGTCTGAGCAATATATTTTTATAGCCACTACTGTATTCAAAACCAGAACAAATTTTGGATATTGCCAGGAGATCACAAAAGGACTAGTATCTTGAATAATAAGGCAGCTTTGGCCTAATTCATTCACTAGTCCTTGCAATGATAGTTCATTTTTGGGAATGGCTGGTTAGAGGCAATTTTCTTATTAGGCTTTCCTGGTGGCACCAGGTTTCTGTCAGTGGCTCCTGCTATGCTTCTTGGTGGCAGCTCTTGCTAAAGGCATCTCCCATTGAGAAGAACTCTTTGTGGCGTCAGGTCCGTGGTGAGCCCCAAGCTGGGTTACACAATGCCTAACAGTGGTGATCCCTGACTGCAGTGGCTTCAGTCACTCCAGCAGCAGGTTTCTAGTGCCTACCACCCCTCCTTTGCTCTCATGGGCCTCTTTCCCAGGACACTCCTTCCTTCTCTGTCCATAAAAATGCTCCCCAAACTTCAAAGCTGACCTTGATTCTGCTGACTACTTATTTTCAGAATTCAAGGACACGTCGTCCGTATAACCTACTCATCATTCAATCAAATATTTCCTTGTTCATTAACTTTTCATGTGTGGCCTACTAGTAATAAATATGATAAATTCTTTTTTTGTTTTTTGAGACAGAGTCTTGCTCTGTCACCCAGGCTGGAGTGTAGTGGTGTGATCTCAGCTCACTGTAACCTCTGCCTCCTGGGTTTAAGCAATTCTCTTGCCTCACCCTCCTGAGTAGCTGGGACTACAGGCATGCACCACCATGCCCTGCTCATTTTTGTATTATTAGTAGAGATGAGGTTTCATTATATTGGCCAGGCTGGTCTTGAACTCCTGACCTCATGATCTGCCCACCTTGTGCTGGAATTACAGACGTGAGGCACTGCACTTGGCCGATAAAATCTTAAATGTATGAGCCAGTATATATACTTCTCTATGGAGCTAAAGAAAATTAGAGAAACACTGATACTGCGGGTATCATTCAGTAATTATTAGTCCAATGAATCCTGCAATGACAAAGAGACGAGCCAATCAGTAACTATTCCTGGCCCCCTAGCTGCTCATCACGTTGTTCATGTTTCCAGACTCTGATGATTCATGGTGAGTTGACATTGCAGTATTCTGGATGCTACAGAATATTTCAAATTATGATTCTGGAATCATAGAAACATTTTGCAAACACTCAGTTAAACAATATGAGTTATAAAAAAGCTTTTTCCTGCAATATATCTCAGAGCTTTCAAAAATATAGCATCACTGTGAATCTTAAAGAGTAATAAAGTATGCAGCATTTACTAAATTTATTTGGCTTCAGAATTTTGTGTTGTTTTGCTTTGTTTCCCTACATCATCCTGAGGGACTGAAGTATAAATTTTTTTTTTAAATGCTCTATTAAATAACCTTCTCAGGGATGATTTTCATTTTTATGAGAAATGCTAGAGGACGTAAGCTACAATGGTAGAATTTGAGGCACTGAGAAAGTCAGGAAGGTTATGAAGAGGAGGAGAGATTATTTTGGCATGTGTCTCATGCTTGATAATGTAATCCTTCCAGCGACCTCATGGAAGCCATATTAAGAGTTTCAATTACGCAGCATGCTATCCTGATTTGGATTCAAACTGGATAGTTGTATTATTCACAGACTTCATGTTATCATTCATCACTCATCTCCCTCACATCCGTGCTGAGCCCCTTCCCAGTGAAACTTCTTGTTGGGCCTAGAAATGCAGTCTGAGAAATTGCACAGTTTCTCCATGCTTAGAAATAATGTGTTTTGGCTGGGCACAGTGGCTCACACCTGTAATCCCAGCACTTTGAGAGGCCAAGGCGGGTGGATCATGAGATCAAGAGATCCAGAGCATCCTGCCCAACACGGTGAAATCCCATCTCTACAAAAAATACAAACTATTAGCTGAGCGTGGTGGTGCACGCCTGTAGTCGCAGCTACTTGGGAGGCTGAGACAGGAGAATCACTTGAACCCAGGAGACAGAGGTTGCAGTAAGCCAAGATCGTGCCCCTGCACTCCAGCCTGGTGAACAGAGCAAGATGCAAGACTCTGTCTCAAAAAAAAAAAAAAAAAAAAAGAAAGAAAAGAGAAAGAAAGAATGTCGTGTTTTTAGTCTAAAGTTAGGATCCTATATCAAGAGATGTAACATTGCCCGTTGGGTTAGGGATACTTTAAGATTATCAAATAAACAAATAGCCATTAAGTAACCAAAATGTGCAAAGTCCTATGCTTATGTTTATCTAAGGTCATAATTTTCTCTGCTCCTTGAGGCAATCTAGATTATGGAACAAACCTAAACTTGGTAGCCTGATTGTCTAATATTAAATTTAATATCATGGTCTTATTTTGAATGCTAACAGAGAGCAAAGTAAGATCTTTGTCAAAGTCTTGACTAAAATAATTTTCTTTTTAAGTTGTGTGTATAATTGTGTCATGATCTGTCCCTAAAAGTTTCTGCTTCAGATGATTGTTGTGTAGTCCATTATTAAAAACTGTCTTCAAAGATGTGTGAGTCTCTGGTGGAATCTACAAACTCAACTATTAGACTGTGTTTGTTCTTTATGGATTTCCTATAGCTAGTGAATGGGAATAAATGTGGCTGATACATCCATTTTAAATTAAAGGAAATTTCATGAATGCTTTTTAGGTAGAAATGTGTTATTTCCCATTTAAACTTCTTTATTGTACATAACATTATTATTACTACTAATGCAATTTTCCTATTCCTAAAGATCAATAATACTTTATAGACATGATTTCACTAATATTGCCTTGTTATATATATTTCCAGATAGGGTGATGATGCAATTATCAATACTTAATGAAGAGGAGAAGGGCAATATTCAAGCTGAATTTATATACATTCATAACAAGGAAACCTATTAATTGGCTGGGGCAAAGGGAAGGTTATCCTTTCCCTGCTTTTATTTATTCGTTTTTTTTCCCAGTTGGGGTGGTATGTTGATTACTAAGCTAAGACTGGCTTGCTCCTCTCTGGTGTCTCATTTTCTGATGTATTTTGGATAATCTGAGTCTGGTTGTGTCTTGGGGGAGGGAGGGCCAGTAAAGTAGAGGTGGATGTGTGGGCAGCTGGGGTAAAGTAGGGGGGCAATGGAAAATATAATATGTGCCTACCCCCCAGCCCCACTCTGTGAACTAAGACTGAGGTCTGTAAAGGAAAGGAAGATGCTGACAAAAGTCTTTTAACATAAGAACCAGCAAGGAACCAGAAGGCAGGCCCATTGCCCAAGGGAACAGGAACCATACACAAGTTGACTATATTTCCCTGGTTTGCTTGGGACAGCCCAGTTTATCCTCTTGTCTTGGAGTAATTATTAATCAGAGCCCCCTTTCACTCTCATAACTGTTTGAGTAAGAAAATAAATATTAACCTTCAACACAGAGTGAGGCAAAAGAGAGATTCACTCCACTGTGCACAAGAAAGGCACCGTATGCCCCTGAGACAAGGGGAATCCCCTCCCTGATTATTCCCATGGAGAACCTGGGCAGTAGTGACAAATATCCCTCAAATGGCTTCATGGGAGGTGGGCATTACTAAGAGGCTGTGCTTTTTTATGGGCCGATTTGTTGGGAAACACGTGGAGAAATCCCTGAAAAATGCCCCAAATACTGGAGAGGGTCCTCTGTCAGAAGAACAATTTTTGTTGTTACCTCACTTGGTCTCCCAGGCTGGGTAAGGCTCAAGGAAATTAACACATGGGTTCTGGCAATAATTATAGGTAGAAAATGGGGGCACATTTTCATTCTAAGAGTTATTTGTTTATTTGAATAAATTCAGCAACATTTTGAAATGAGTGGGATTTCAATCATGGTGAATCCTAAGTTTTCCTAAGTTAAATGGATCTAATTAATGCAGAACCTTTTATCAAATTGTAGAATCTAGCACTTTATCAGTCTTTTGAATATTGGTCTTTTGAAATCCTGTGGCTCCTGTCTTAGGCAGTTATTCAGAAATTCCTGTAGCGATAACAAGATGAGGGTGATGACTAGGTTTGCTTCTAGGTGTGGAGCTAGTTTGAAAATAACTATAGCACATTTGTGACTGATTGTCTCATGCTCTCACATTAACATGATCATGTCTGTCTGATTTATTTTTATTATGTTATATCACCAAAACCTTTCCCAACACAGGAATAAAGACAGAGAGGACTGTTATACATGTACATTATTTGTTCTAGGGGTGGTTTTATTTTTTGTTGGTTCTCAGAGAACTACTTTAAGTTTACTTGTGCTACATCCTAATAAGATTAAAGATAAATTACCCTCCTCATTTTGGTTTTGGTGACTTAACCTTTGCAGTGAAAAGGGTCTTTGAACTAGTGCCCTGAATAAGTTAATTTGAATAAAGACTCAACTGACCTCAAAGAACTAAGTACTTTTCTCAGTGAATTATTCTTTTCTTCCCTCATCTTCTCTCCTCCTACTTTTTATTGGTTCCTATGGGCTATTTCCTTATAATATATTAATAAAAAGTATTTTTTTCTTCTTTTCTACATTTTTTTTTTGGTAACTAGAATTCACTCTTTTAAAGAAAAGCTAAGTTCTTTTAAGATTTTGTTCCCCAAAGCATAGTAACTAACAATATAGATATTCATAATTTCCTTTTAATGTACTTTAATTTTATATTGTATTTTTGTTTCTTGGGGCATTGGCTGAAAATATTCTGAATTGTTTGTTTTTGAATAATCTCCTTATTTTACTTTAACATTTTAACGTATTTAATTTATCTATATTTGTGTATTTGATACTTGGTATTACCCTTTTCATTGTATCGTGTTATAAGTAGAACATTTTAATTATTGGATTTTTTCATTGTAACCTGAACTTTTTAATAATAAGAAAAATAAATCAGTGAAAAATAGTTGTTTTGACTGAAATGGAATTGGGTAGAAATTATCTGTTGCATCTTTAAAAAATAATAGTTATCTAATTACAATAGAAATAACATACCTCAGGTTTTTGGCTTTTCTTACCTAAAGTAACCTGTTCAGCTATGCTCTTTAACGCATCTCCCTCACCTTCCCCAAGACCTTCCTCCATGAAGTAGCTTCTTCTCCAGAAATAGTCAACTCTCTCTTGACTGGCTCCTTCCCTTCTACCTACAAACACCATCAACCTTTCCTTATTTGTACAAACAAACAAACAAAATACCACCACTATTTCTACAATCCCGCAACTTCCTTTACTACTTTTTCACTATCAAATAACTTGAAAAAAATCACTTCTGCCTACTTTGCCTCAATCACTTCTCTCTTATTGTTATATGACTGTCATAATTTCTTTGTGTTGCTATGAAATATCATAGACTGGGTAATTTATAAGCAATGGAAATGTATCTTTCATAGTCCTAAAGGCTGGAAAGTCTAAGATCCAGGTGCCAGCATTGGTGTCTAGTGAGGGCTGCTCTCTGCTTCCAAGATGGCATTTGCTTATTGTGTCCTCACATGGCAGAAGGCTAAAGGGCAAGAGAGTACTCCCTTCAAACTCAAGCCCTTTTATAAGGGTGTTAATTCTATTTGTGAAGACAGAACCCTCATGACTAAGTTATTTCCCAAAGGCCACACCTTTTAATAACTCCACAAGGGGCATTAAGTTTCAACAAGAACTTTGGAAGGGACATGCATCCAAACCATAGCAGACTTGCTCAGGTCCCAACAGCCAATTCTCTGATGTGTTGCCATAGCCTCTCAAACTCTCTGAGCACGTGATGGTATTAACCACACCATCCTTCCTCTCTTGAAATTGTTTTTTCTCTGCACTCATGGCGTGATCCTATTCGTGATCCCTGAGCCACTTTTTTGTTTTGTTTTGTTTTGTTTTGTGTTGTTTTTTTGAGATGGAGTCTCGCTCTGTCACCCAGGCTGGAGTGCAGTGGTAGAGTTTTAGCTCCCTGGTTCAAGAGATTCTGGTGCCTCAGCCTTCGGAGTAGCTGAGACTACAGGCATGTGCTACCATGCCTGCCTAATTTTTGTGTTTTTCAAATAGAGATGGGACCTCAAGTGATTCACCTATGTTGGCCTACCAAAGTGCTGGGATTACAGGCATGAGCCATTTTAAGTCATTGAATCTGTCCCTCAACTTAATATATTTATTCAGACTCTAGCTCATTATTTAGGAAAAATAATACTTCAGTTACATAAACACTTAGCACTAGTGTATAAAACACCACAAAATACTTTCTGCTTTTTGAATACTTTCACCATCAAAGTTTCTGAAGGTTAAGTAGAAGTTAGCAATGTTTCTGGTTTTGATACCAGAAACCCTGTGAGCCTCAGTTTCCTAATGTATCATAGACTAGACCTTCCGGTGATACACTGGTAGAGTTAGCACAAAACTATGAGGATGTGGCACAATTTTAAACATTCCCTAAGCATTCTTATGTGTTATTAAAAGGGAGACATCAAGGTTTAAATGAAGCTTCTCTGTGACTGATACCAGCTGAGGGGACAGTGTAGTGTCTTTGGAACATTTGCAAAGTGCTTTAAAGATGAAGAGCTACTTACTCTTCATGCTTCTGTTCCTCTTCACATTGTCCAGTGTGAGCGATTCCTGCACTCATACATGCTGATATGCTTTAGGAATTATGGTAGCACGGTCTCTCTGCTCTCTCTCCTCTCCCTCCTCTCCCTAGATGGTTATTTACATTCTTTTACATCATATTTATTCCATCAATATTTACTAAACACTTCCTATGGGTGAGGTCCTGTATTCTGCACCAAGTATAGGCAGATTAATAAGATACAACTCTTATTCTAGCTTATAGTTTACTAGGGGAAACAGGTACATGATAAAATATTTACAATATACTTAAAGTGACACTTTTATCTGCCTGGTAAATGTGCCTTTGAGAAACAGCTCCTTCATTCCTCCATGTTTACTTCATGGAACTCAGAGATTGGTCCAAGATTAAGAACATAAGCCAAGGCTGGGCGTGGTGGTTCGTGCCTATAATCCTAGCATTTTGGGAGGCTGAGGTGGGCAAATCACTTGAGCTCAGGCATTTGAGACCAGCCTGGGCAACATAGTGAAACCCTGTCTCTATCAAAACCACAAAAAAATTGGCCAGACAGAGTGGCTTGTGCCTGTGGTCCCAGCTACTTGGGAGGCTGAAGCAGGAGGATCACTTGAGCGTGGGAGGCAGAGGTTACAGGATGCCAAGATTGCACCACTGCATTCCAACATTCCAACGTGGGCAACAGAGCAAGAATCTGTCTCAAAAAAACAAAAGAAAAACAAAAAAAAAAACATGGGCTGAGTAATTCCAATCAGGACTCTTTTATAAAATTTGAATACCAGGAGTCACAAGGTCTCTCTTTTTTTAAGATTATAAATTTGAGATAATCAGCAGCCTCTCATATAAAGAGAGCCAGCCTGAGGATGAAAACATTAGAAACAGAAAAATATAAGTAACACATGGCGAGAGACCAGGTTATGACACCATTTGATTATTTAAATCCAGCCATTCCTAGTCTTACTTCTTTGAACTGCCAAGAGTTTGAGGTAGTATACTGTAATAAGTGCATTGAGAGATCACATACGAACATTATGAGATCACAGATGCGCATGATGAGATCACAGATGCAGACACCCAACTTAAAAGAACAAGGCTTGGCTGGATGGTGTCAATAAAGATTCCCTGAAAGGCATAAATAGCATTTTTTGATAGAATCTGAGACTCTCAGAATGTGATGTGCAGAAGTGCCAACATCTCCAAAGAATCAGTTTACGTTTCTTTACACTCAAATATTGCATTTATTCATTTTAATTATCAATTGAAATTAATAAGTGGATCATCTGAAAATGTTACTTCCTTACAAATGTGCAGAGAATAAACTCCCATTCTTCAGCAATTAACTCATGGCCAATTTTGTTTTATTCATATTCTCACCCATTCACCCTTTTCCCTATATTTTTATGGAAAGCCTAGACTTTATATTATTTTGCATAAATATTTCTTTATGTATCTTGAAGGATAAAAACTTTTTAAAAATATGACTACCATAAAAGTATAACTTTAAAAAATTACCTGTATGACTTAATTATATTCAGAAACTAGAATTAGCTAACAAAGTTAATTTTTCATTTAGAACAGTAGATACTGACTTGGCCTTGTTTTCATAAAAAGGATGATACTTAAACTGGTAATTAGTTTCATCATTCAAGAAGCAAATGATAAATTTCTTCTTTAGACAGAGTAACTAAGCCTTCTAGGGTCTCATTAGTTGTGTTAATTTGTTCAGGACACCTGTATCACTTATTAATGGGAAAATTGGCAATCTATTTTTTGTCTGATGGGAGGAAAATTCACATCAGCAGTGGCATGTAATAATATCTATTCACTCCATGACTTTTGGAGTGTTTTGTGCTTTGCAGCCTAAAATGCAATTAAAATAGTTATTTCATTCTTAAAAAGAATCCTATAAGATATAGCAGAAAATGACCAAGGATACTGCTCCCTAGCCTACTGGGGTCATAGACTCTTGAGAATATGATCAGATCTCTGAACTCTCATGAGTATGTTAAAAACACAATATTGTGTATACAGTTACATGGAGTTTACAGACGTCTTAATGTCCACTGAATCTGTATCTTCAAATTCAGATTTCTTGGTCTAGTGAGTCATAGTAGAGAAACACTGAGATAGCTGCATAACATTTAAAGTCTGCAGCTTTGACAAAAATTCTGATTTTGAGAAATTATGTAGAAGTATAGTTTGTAAGTGCTAGGAGTTAAACATATATTTTGGCCTCACTTGATATCCTCAGGATCATTCAATATAAAAAATATATACATAGTAATTTTAAAATTTAACATGTGTATTCAGTTGATATTTAGCATATGCCATCTTACATGTTTTTTTCTTCTTTTTTATATGAATGTACTATGTGTCTACACATGAATGCTAGCTATAAGAGTTCAACAGAAAAAAGAATGACAAGGGGTTGGGTGTAGTTGAGAAGACATTTGTGAAATATGTAGTTATAGGCTTTACCCTGAATGATGCATGCCTCTTAAGTTAGTAGAAAATATGAGAAACACCATGTGATGTGAGTCTGAATTTGAGCAAATGTATGTAGAGAAAAACAGACATGTCATGTGTTATCATGGCTAATTTTATGTATCAACTTGACTGGGCTGTGGGGTGTCCAGATATTTGGTTAAACGTAATTCTGGGTGTGTCTGTGATAGTGTTTCTGGATGAGAATGACGTATGAATTGTTGGATTGAGTAAAGCAGATTGCCCTACCCAAGGTGGTCTATACTGTGGATAACTGTGGATATACTGAACAGAACATGTAGGCTGACTAAGGGGGAATTGCTCTCTCTGCTTGTCTTTAAAGTGGGATGTGAGTCTTCTCCTGCTTTCAGATTTGGACATGGATTGGAGCTTACAACATTAACTTGCCTGCTTCTCAGACCTTTGAACTTGCATCAGAACTATACCATTGGCTCCTGGGTCTCTAGCTTACTGACTGGAGATTTTGAGACTTAGCTGTCATAGCTGTCTCATGAGTCAATTCCTTATAATCAACCAATCTCTTCTTTCTTCTCTCTCTGTTTCTCTCATTTTCTCTCTCCCCTCCTTTTTCTATGTCTGTCTGTCTGTCTCTATCTATTCATCTGTCTGTCTATCTATCCATCCATCCATCCATCATCTATCTAATATCTATCTATCTATCTAGATACTGGTTTTTGTTTTGTTTCTTGAAGCACCCAGATTACTACATGTGTTGAGTAGTCAAAATTGTTTTGTCAAAATTGTTTTGCACATTCTCCTCTTTGCCCTACCAATAGAACCTCTGTCTTATGGTAATTGCATTAAAAGTAAATAAAATAAACAAGACTGGTTTAATTAGTTGTAAAGCTTCCCTTGGAGAGAGTTTGGGCCAAAGACAGAGATGAGAGAATTTCCAGTAACCGTTGACTTGTTGCTTCTTTTGTTGACTTGGCTGGTGTCATTTTTGAGACAAAATCTTGAGAAAGAATCTTGGAGTGTTTTGTTTACACTGTCTTGCCTGAGATCCTGTGTATTGCTATTTATAAGAAAGTTCTAAAATTCTGAAACCCAGAAATTGGGAAAGGTGAAAAGCAACTCTTTTTCTGCCTACTGTTGGGAGTGTTGATTTGGGTAGAGAAGTAGACAGAGAGAGATGAGGTCAGCTAAACCAACAAGGAACTAATTGTGCAAGGCCTTGAATTTAAGGTTAAAAATTATCAAAAATTGTATGTATGTGTGTTGCCTTGGATTTGAGGAGTTGGGTGAAAATAATGATTTAATGATAATCACATGAGAATATGGATGGATAAGTTAGAGATTTAAAAAACCACATGAAATGGCAGGTGTACCCTACACCATCATTCAGCATGCGTTTATTACATGCAGACTACTGTACTTGGAGATTCGGAAGACGTAAAGTCAACAACTGTTCTTTTCTGTGTGGCATCGACACACAGAACAGCACCTATATGATAATAGCACCTGTATATTTAAAATAGTACTAAAGTGCCTATGATATATTCAGAAGAAAATGACATAGACAAACAAATAAGAAGGCATCTTCATTGCCAAATTGTGTTCCCAAAAAGTAAACGACAATAAGTGGTTTGAAATTAAATGAATGATAAAAGGGTGGAGAGAAGGAGTGGGTGGGTAAAGACTTCCAAATAGGGGAACTTGTATGCAATAGGTGGCAAGGTAAGAGAACAGCAAAGATGTTTGCAAAGTAATAGAGGCAGTGGTTATGAGATTATAGGGAAATGAAGCACTAGTTAAAACCACCACTTAAGAGTTACATCTTAAAAAGCTGAGTCACTTCAGGGACTAAAATAAAATGTCATGTGCTGATGACTCTGATGACTGCACATAGGAAGAGTGACCAGCAGCAGTGAGAAGTGCAGTGAATTCATTTTGTTTGAATAGAATTTGTGGTGGGAGAAGAGTTAGAAGCAGTTTGCTACAATGTTTTAACATATCTAGAGATCAGCAGAAAGGAAGAGGGATATAAGAAAGGTGGGGAAGTACAGTTTGAATTGTAAAGATAAAAGGATTGTTTCTTTTGCAATGGAGTAAAATAGACTTTGGGCACTTAACTGTAAAAGACTTTTCAGATATAGACATAATAAGGCATGGTTTCTATGCTAATGGTAAATACAGAGACAGTAGCAAACAAAATTATTTTCTTCTGTTTTTGATTATTTAAAACTTGAAAAGAAAGGCTTAATTATGCTATAAATATCAGGTGCTGAGTAACCCCTTTCTATAACAATTTAAAAAAATAAAACATTATTTTCTACAATGTCTAAAAGGTTTTGAAGATTTATTGCCAGTATTGATGATATAACAAATGTATTTAAAGGGTGTAATTTTTTTGGCTCCGTAGTTAAAGCCTCAGCCTATATTACTCTTAATGTGTGTAATATGATAGTGTTTTAAATTAATAAATAATTTATAATATTTATGTGCAAGTAAAAGCATGATGCATAACCAAGTTATTTTTTAATGTGCAAAAACACTGAGTTATAGAATCTGCATCTTTGAGTAATGAATGTGTTTTTATCCTTAGTATATTGCTGTAAATCAAGTTAATTTGTGAGCAGGATAGGAAGTTACAGAAAATTTAAAATCTTCATATAGCTTCACTTCTTAAGGATTATGACATCTAGAAAAGCATAAAGAAATATTCTGTCACATGAAACACCTTTTGCTAAAGAAAACCTTCATGTAGGAGGCAACTCCCCCTGCTGTGATGTCTGGGAGCAGGGAAACCAAAATCTGTGGTTGCGAGATGGCAAATGTGGGGGTTTTCATGGAATTAATAGTGCTGAAATTATTTTCTTTTTATATCCAGGATCAGATGAGGAAACATTTTCATTGTCAATATTGTGTTGCCAAAAAGAAAATGGAAGCAATCTTCAATATTTGCATATGCAGCTTCTTCTGTCCCTTTCAAGAATTCTTTGAGTAGGATTTTGCTTTTTGTTTTATTCTACCGCATAGTGCATATTTGTTCTGCTTCAGCTTCAGTCTCATTTAATTGTATTAAAACTTTTTCACTGGGCTGGCAGAACTTCAGGATAAACCACAGTTTCAAAAGAACAGCTGCTTTTGAGTCCTCAAGAGATTGAATTGTTTCAAAATTCCATCTTTTATGGTAGCAAGCAAGTGTACATAGTTTAATGATTTTAAAAAGGTATTTTTTACGGACCATATAAACACTTAACAACATACCGGTAATATATTCAGAGTAAGATGACAGAGGAACAGAAACAACAGCGCATGCAGCACAATTCATAGCTTTGGAGCTACGCTTACTCAGTTTATGAGGATGTTCAGTCTGTAAGCAATAGGCAATGCAGGCATCTGATTTCTTCAAAAGCTTTAAACATTTTTATGTTGGATAACATCACACTTGATGGCATGGGGAGATAAATATGTTCTTTTGATTTTTCTTGTAATTATATGGGGCTAATGAATCTGGTTTCTCGTTGACCCTCTGAGGCAGTCAGTAGAGGGAGCCAGAGTTACCTTGCCAGTGGCCCTGACCAAGGACCTTCAATCAGGCAAGAAAAAGGGATGTAGCCAGACAGCCTCCTTTGTGTTTCAAACAATTGGAATAGGCGCAGTGAGAGTAGCAGAGGTTTTCTAAATCAGCTATGAGAAGATTTTTATTGAGTGTTTTGATGTTTCATAAAGAAAGACTTATCATTTACAAATGAGGCCTTTGTGATTTCCCATGATAAAGAGCAACATTTGTAATTTATGCAAATTAGGCACTGCGTAATCTACTTATAAGCAGCTCTCCTTGGAAATGTGAATTTGTGGATTTCGTAATTGTTATCTGAGGTACTGATGTGCGAGTTAGAGTACAGAAGTAGTGCTCTGCTAGGTTTTGTCTTAGTTCTCAAGTTGTCTGTCTTGACAGAAGACTTCCCTAATTTGGAAGTTGTTACTGCTTTCTCTCTTCTTGATGCTTGCAGTAGAATAGCTTCTTGACAGATCTCTCTGCTTCGACTCTTACTGTCTTATACTCTGTTTTCAACATGGAAACCAGGGTGGTCCTTTACAAGTATGTCAAATGTCAACAGCTCTGTTCAAAAACCTTCCAAGGGTTTCCTACTCAGAGAAAAAGCCAAAGTCCTTACAATGGCCTCCACAATCTCCCAGCAGTTGGTGGCTCGCAGCTCTCTACAAGTTACCTACTGCTTCCCTCTGTTCCAGCCACCTCATAACTCCTCAGACACTCAAGGTCTTTTCTGCCTTAGAGGTTTTGCAGTGGCTGTTCCCTCTGATGAATGCTTTTCCCACAGGTAAATGCTGATCTCCTAAATCTTTGCTCAAATATCACCTTCATAATAGACCTAGGCTATTCCTGGTTCTCCTTGTTCCACTTATTTTTTTTTTCTATAGTTTATAATCACTTTCTATCCTACTATATAATTTACTTATTTACTATGTTAATTATTTTTTGTCTGTTTCCAGACCCTAGAATTTAAGTTCCAAAGGGAAGGAATTTGTAAACAAACAAATAACTTTTATTTTCAGTTGATTGTTTATTCACATATAGTTGTAAGAAATAATACAAAGAGAGCCGGGAGCAGTGGCTCATGCCTGTAATCCCAGCAGTTTGGAAGGCTGAGGCAGGTGGATCACCTGAGGTCAGGAATTCAAGACCAGTTTGGCCAACATGATAAAACCCCGTTTCTACTAAAAACACAAAAAATTTAGCCAGGCTTGGTGGTGGGCACCTGTAATCCCAGTGGCTCAGGAGGCTGAGGCAGGAGAATCGCTTGAACCCAGGAGGTGGAGGCTGCAGTGACCTGAGATCACACCATTGCCCCCCAGCCCGGGCAACAGAGCAGGATTCCATCTCAAAAAAAAAAAAAAATTGAAATAATGCAAAGAGATCCTTTGTGTAAGATCCAGTGTCCCCCAAAGGTAAGATTGCAAAACTGTATTATAATATCACAACCAGAAAGTTCGCATTGGTAGAATCCATTCACTTTTCTCAGATTTCACTAGTTTTACATGTATTTATTTGTGTGTATATTTAGTATAATGCAATTTATTACATGTAGATTGCATGAATGTAGATGTGTGTCGCTAATACTAGGGTGAAGATATGGCACAGTTCCCTTAGAAGGATCAATAGTAAGAATTTTTGTTTGTTTTAGTTATTGATGTATTCCAAAGCCTGAGCACACAGTGTATGCGCAATAAATGTTTAGTAAATAAAGCAAGTTATGTTTTGACATGGAACTTATATAAAATATTGCAAGCATTGTGTTCCCAAATAATTTGAAACCATACCCAAGTTTCTTTTAAGTTATTGTTAATTTAAAATATATTTATAGCTGTTATTCTTTAGAAAGCACACATATTAGTCTGTTGTTTCTTTAAGTGCTGATTATTATGCTGTGGTTACTGAAAATGTGATTTAACGTAGATCCTAAAAACATTATTGCTTAAGGGCATAGAAAAATTATTAAATATCCTTGATATTTTAACTCTATTTAAATGTAATATTTTTTGGAAGTAAAAGATAAGGTTACTGACAAGCTAACACATTTTAAATACGTACTAGAAAAGTAGTATGAGAGCGAGTGTGGCAGTACTGGCAAGCCATTTTGTGATGTTACTATCCTTTCTGGAGAGGACTCATTAATATAGCAAAACTGGAATCAGACCAAGTCTTTTCCTACCAGGACGATATTTTATTATTATCCACCTATGTTTTCTTGTTGTTAGGCTGATTCACTCTCTAAAGACAGTGATGGTTGCTCAACTTTATTTGTTAGTTTATGAAATAGCTGAGTTGGTTGCTTAGTCTGGAAACAAGCAGAGCTTTCTTTTTTCTTTTTTTGTAAAGTTCCTTGGCATGTTCAGGCATTGCACTCAAAGTTTTATCCATATTAACGCCACAACTTCATAACAGTGGGTGGCTAGAGCAGATAACCGTGGGAGGCCTTCTAAGTTGGACAATTTCTGTCAAGATAATTCTCCAAACAGTGGAATTCATGAAACTTAAGGCCTATCAAATTTTTTAGAAAACAGTAAGCCCCTTCCCTCTCATTGCCTACATGAAAGCTTAAAGATTAAAAATCTAAAAGCAACCTAACTCCCTCCTATTTTTCCTTGGATTTTATATCTCTTATAGTCTTGGATGACATTGTTTAGTCCTGCAAGAAAAAGAAAGAAAGCAAAGAAAAACTGCGAGCTTAAATAACCTTGAAATGTAGCTCTCGCTATTTAGCTATGTATTGAGCATTTTTTTTGAACCAGGCACATCCAATTTTAATTAAGCCTGACTAATTTTTATAACTTCAGTCTTACACCTAGATCATAAATCTTACTAGCATAAGCAGAATGCTAAAGGAAAATGTAGCTAAATTATATGAGATTAAAGAATTTTCTAAGGTCTATGGTATGTAAATATTAAATAAGGAAATATAAAAGAATATTAGCTATCTAGCTAGGGAATGATTTTATTAGTGAAGAATATTAAAAGAAATTATAAACAAAAGGATCAGCAGATATGATTAACATGAAACACTTTGTATTTTTAAAATTCATATTATATATATTTAAAACAAACTATCATGGAGAAGTATTTAAAACAAAGAGATAGTTAATATTTTTACTACATAAAGTATTTTTAAAAGGTTCTATGCTGGCGGGGTGTGGTGGCTCACACCTGAATCCCAGCACTGTGGGAGGCTGAGGTGGGCGGATCACAAGGTCAGGAGATCAAGACCATCCTGGCCGACATGGTGAAACCCTGTCTCTACTAAAAATATAAAAATTAGCCAGGTGTGGCAGTGCATGCCTGTAGTCCCAGCTACTCGGGAGGCTGAGGCAGGAGAATCACTTGAACCCATCAGGCGAGAGTTGCAGTGAGCCAAGATCATGCCATTGCACTCCAGCCTGGGCAACAAAAGTGAAACTCCGTCTCAAAAAAAAACAAGAACAAAAATAGTTACATTGTAAATCTTGTCACAATCATGTTGCTTTTAAAAAATTAAAAAGAAAAAAATAGGGCCTTCTGTCTGCCTTTTCCCACTGCCTTTCCCCACCACCGTATTATAGAGGGAGGCCTGTGGGTCTCATGACGGGGTCGAGCAATTTGGGTCACCCACGTGAGCCATAGGACTGGCATCTGCCATGGCATTCCCCAGCTGAGCGCTCTCCTGCACTTGGCATTCAAGATTCCAAGCTCTCAGGTGTCCCCTGATGGCCTCAGGTGCGGAGAGGTGGCAGGAGGAAGGCAGGGGGCGGCATATGTTAAGCTCCTACTTTGCGCCTGGAGCTTTGGTTAGGCGATTCTACGCTGAAATCATGAACGCCACCCTTCCCCTTTCTTATTCCTCCAGGTGGTTTGAGGGCAGCCACCTGGGCCTCGGAGGGGATGAGTGGATGCCCGGCCCCCTGACTGTCACACAGGCTGGGTGGTAACCCCTGAAGTCTGTCTGGGTTGGTGCACTCTGAGTCCTCAGATCCTCTCCCTGGTCACCCTCCTGCTCACTGTCCCTGGAGGGACATGAGGGTGACCCAAGGGCCACTCGCAGAGATGACCTTTGCCAGCTGACACATCCCATGGAGAGAGGTCAGAGCGTCACCAGCTCCCAGATGGGCCTCGGCACTCTGAAAGGCTGGGTTTGGACGGATACCTTGCGTCCAGGAGGCTGCCTTGTTCAAGGGAAGCGGCAGACTCCAGACACGCTCCAGCCTCCTCCTCCCAGGCCAGGCAGCCCTGAGCACTGGAGTTTCACGGGAGGCTGGGCTGGAGTGAGCCCTTTGAGAGAACCTGCTTCTCGGCAGAGCCTCCTCCTGGGAGTGACCTCCCTGGGCCCCCGACCCACCCTGCCTCAAGGCCCCATCTCCTGCCTTCGAGGGGAGCTGCTGGGGGTCGGAGGGCAAGGAGCACTAGGTTCTCTGAGCCTGTCCCTGTGGGTGCCCTGTTGGTGGCTCTTCTGGAGGTGGCCATGGGGTTGCTCTCGGGCCTGCCTTCCTGCTTCTACTCTTTGGGGCGCCCCCCTCCTCCTGTGTGAACAAGATGGGCCCAGTGTGTGACCGCCCCCCCCAGGCTAGGTGGTGTCGGGGGTGCCTAGTGTACATCTTATCCCCGTTGCCGCAGGAGGGCTCGTCTGCTGCCGTCTGGGTCACCTTTCGGGAAGGTTGCTGTGTGTCACTGGGGTCCCTCAAGAACTGACTTCTCTTCTGCACCAGGCACAGTCCGTTGCCCTCACCACCCTGATTAGGCTACAGCCGCTTGTAATTTTCAGTCTCTGTATGAATATCATGCTGGTTTCCCAATTTATTGTAATTTTCAGTCTCTGTATGAATGTCATGCTGGTTTCTCAGGGCCGTGGCTCCACTGATTCGAGCCCTTTCTGAAAGTGCTGTGAGTCATCTGGGCCTTTCCATAGGTGTTTACAGCAGGTACATTTTGGGTCTTTTGAGGTCAGGGGCTAGAGCTCTGGACCGTGTGGGATTTTCTCTCCAAAATCCCTTGTCAGAACTC
Organism: Cacajao melanocephalus; assembly: GCA_963573385.1. Taxonomy (NCBI): domain Eukaryota; kingdom Metazoa; phylum Chordata; class Mammalia; order Primates; family Pitheciidae; genus Cacajao; species Cacajao melanocephalus. The sequence continues at coordinate 27,316 of CAUYLG010073305.1, forward strand.
TCCAGAAGGATCCAGTTCTTTCTGTTGATTCTAGGGGCACAGACTTTTTATATCCCTGCTTAAGGGGTCCCTCCTCAAGTTGGCAGTTGGCAGGGTGAGGGGTGGAGGGTGGTGACCACACGTCACAAGTCCCACTGGTGGTGGCCCCTTTGCCAGGGGCTCCATGGCCGGTTGGCACAGAGCATGCCCTGAGCCCCCTTCCACCACCAAGAGCGTCCCCACCACTCATGTTCAGGATGCCGGAGGGAGCTCAGAACCCCAATTAACAGGCAACGGCAGTTGAGCCAGGCTGCAGAGGTTGCATTCTGATAAAATAGCAGATCGTTCGGGGCGTGTTTCTCTTGCAAAATCCTGGGCTGCCACCACTGATGTGTGAGATGGGGCGGCAGAGGGAGGGAACTTATGTGATGTTCAGGTGAAAGGAGGCTTTATAAATAGGTCACCTTGTTCCACATCCTGAATTTCATTCTTTCCCCTTCTTGGGGCAAAACAATGGTTTTACTGTTCTGGGGTCAGTCAGGCACGCTGCGGGGGAACTGGGCGTAGGAGGTGGTTGAGTGTCTGCCACTCCCTGGTGACCGACCCACCTCTGTGCATCCCTTACCTGCCCTTTCTGTCTGCTTGTCCCCAAAAGGGGTGTAGCTGCTCCTTCAGCAGACCTCTTCCTAAACAATACCACAAGCAGGTAATTTTTAGTGGAAGAGAGGCTCCAGGGCAATTGATCTGACAGCGCTTTGGGGGAAGGTGGGGGCTGCAGGGTTGTGGCTTTCACTGAAACGCCATCATGGGGTTGCAGGCAGGTGCTGTTCGGTCTTCCCTGTCTCAGCCTCCCCCAGAGTGGGCTCTGAGATCCTCATTCCACCTCACCTCCCCCTCTTCCCTGGAGTTGGCCTTTCGGGGGCTGTTTTGTTTCTGATGGGGCCACCTCACCTGGCCTTTGCCACGTGCAGAGCCGCTGTGCAGCTGCCACCTGGCTGGGGTTGGGGACGGACCAGCTGTTCTCTTCTTGTGTTCTGGGTCAGTAGAGACAGCTGCCCCATTTTTACTGGGCTAATTAAAATCTGTAATTTCGAGACAGTGTAATCGGAAGTCTTGGGATAGATCACTGTAGAAATAATATCCCTCTTCAGGATGGCCCCAAAGCTTCCCCAGGATTCTCATCCTTTATTTGAATACCCTTCTGCTAGGTTGGGCATGGTGGCTCACATCTGTAATCTGAGCAGTTTGGGTGGCCCAGAGAGAATTGCTTGAGCCCAGTAGTTAGCGACCAGACTGGGCAACATAGTGAGACCCTGTCTCTTTAAAAGAAAAAAAAAAAACCATTGTAAACACCCTTCTGCCAGTTATGGATCCTTAACACGTCCCTTCGTGGGTAAGGCATCCAGGACAATAGTGCTTACACATGACACTGGGCTCGCTTTATAAAAGCAATGCAGGTGCAGCACCTGTAGGAATCGCTTTGGGGATAACCTGTTCTTGCAAACGTAGTGTGTGAAATCATTGTTTCTCAGCCTTTGACTCTCTTTCGTGTGCTTAAAAATCATTTTAGTTTCAAAAGTAATATGGGCATTTTAAAAAATTCAATTCAAAAAGCATTTTAAGTGAGCAGTGTCTTTCTTCCCAGGATTAACCGTTGTGAAAGGTTTGATGTTTATCCCTCTAGGCCTTTCTCTGTACGTACAAACAGATAAATGTGCACAGAGAAGATCTTTTTTAATTCTATTCTTTCAGAAATGGCATCATGACCTGCATATTGTTCTGCGATTTGCTTTTAAAAGTGTAACAGCATCGCGGTCTGTTTTCTGTGGTGTCGGCACTTTGGTGGGGCTGCCTCCTTCTCTCCAGGGCTGCGTGGAGTTCCGTGGTCTGGACAAGGTGGGACTCGTGCCGCCTCCAGCATCCTCATCCACATGGCCCTGTGCAGGCCTATAGGGTTTCCTAGACAAGAGCCTGGAAGGGCTATCGCTAGGGTGTTTTGCATGTGGACAGGGACTGCCTTGTTGCACCTGCACACCTAGAAGGCTGGCCCAGTGCGGAGTCTGTCTCCCTTCAACAGACACCCATCGTCATGTAGGAGTAGCCTTTCCCCACCTCCTTTGCAGTTCCAGCAACTTTTTTTTTTTTTTTTGAGACAGTCTCACTCTGTCACCCAGGCTGGAGTGCAGTGGCATGATCTCTGCTCACTGCAACCTCCACCTCCTGCATTCAAGCCATTCTCTTGCCTCAGCCTCCCAAGTAGCTGGGATTACAGGCACATGCCACCATGCCCAGCTAATTTTTGTATTTTTAGTAGAAACGGGGTTTCACCATGTTGGCCAGGCTGGTCTCAAACTGCTGACCTCAGGTGATCTGCCCACCTCGGCCTCCCAAAGTGCTGGGATTACAGGCTTGAGCCACTGCATGGCAACTTTTAACCCTGTGTATCCCACAGCACTGTCTTGCTCCTGTCTCAGCAGTAGTGCTGTGCCTGGCATCACAGTCCTCTGAGCCTTGCGTAATGAAAGCAAACCGTGTCTGCATCCAGAAGGTGCTCTCCAACCACGGGGGCCTGCCTTGCCTCTCCTGCCCCTCTAGGCTCCCTCAGCCTACAGAGAGAATGGCTGCCCTAGATCATCAAAGGCTGAAGACAGGTGCCCTTCACCTGTCCCAGGTCTAGGACTTCCAAACAATGAGCTTCGGGGATGCTTTCAACTCTTCTCCACCCCTGGGGATCAGCATCCATTTCCCTCTGTATCTGCAGACCAGGCTGCCCCTACCTGGAGGAGCCCACGAAACTGGAGGATTTGTGAGGTTCTTTTCTCTTCCTTCCTTATAAGATCTGTGGTCCCTAGCAAATCCTCTCCAAAGCCGGCCTCTTCCCTGGACCCAGACCACCTTAAATGGCTGTTTGAGGCTGGCCAAGGGAGGAGGGGGCTTTCAGAAGCTCATCGGCTTAGAGCCCAGGCTGCCACCGGGAAATCCGGCAGGGACACGCGGCTCTGGTGGCTATCTGGAACCTCAGCCCACCCCCGTCCCATGGCTGCTCTGGAGACACTGGGTTGAGGGGTTTTGCCCTCAGAGGATATAAGGGACATCCCTTCACCCGCTCAAGGATTGTGTTGGGGGCGGGCAGTGGGTGAGGGGGCGGGATTCCTCCTGCTGAGGGAAGAAGTTGAGTGAAGTTAAATCCCAACGCTTCATGCCATCTGGTGTCCATGCAGGCAGCCCTCCCCCTCCTCCAGAGCTTTGAATGGCCTTCACTCTGTTCTTGGAAAGGCAGAATCTCCTCCAGGGTGTGTGTCCCCCTGCAGGGGAAGCCAAGGTGACTCCAGGGCCCGTGGCTGCTGTCTGGCTCTGAGGGTACAGGCAGAGGTTCCTGCCTCCATCGCATCTTGCGCCCCTCTCTGCTTCCCCCAGCCCAGCCCTCCCTCCCAGGCATGAGACAGGAGCTCCTGCCACAGCCTTGACTTTGATATTGGTGGTGTGTCCTCTCGACCTTTATCCCCCACCTGCTTGTGGCACAATGAGGCCAGCGGTGTGCCAGGCCAGGACTGGGGATAGGTGAGTGTGGGGTCAGGGGACTGTCCCAGATGAGCTCAACCAGAGAAGGAGGCCAAGGGACGTGGAACACGAGAGGCGGAGGGACGTGCAGCCTGAGAGGCCGAGGCCTTGGCGCCAGCACCGTCGATGCACTCAGATTTGATAGCAGATCTCTGACAAAAGATGTGCAGGAGCGTGGGCGGGTGGGCGGCATGCCTGCCTTCCTCGGGGGGAAGCTCTCCACGGGACACGTCCCGAGCGAGTGTCAGGGAACTCACCCACACGATCCACCACCAGTGTCGGCTCTTCCACCCAGATAAGACGCAGTTGTCTTCCGTGACTCACGGCCTCTGGGACAGTTGTGTGAGGAAGGTCCTTTTGTAAGCTCCCAGCCCACCCTTTTATGGCTGTTTTTCTCTCTTGACCCTTTGTGATCTTACCTTTAATTTGATTTTACTTACGGGAAAATGTTGCTAGGAGTTCCCAACCCAGAATGACTGGTGAGCTCACCCATGAGAAGGGTCCTGCAGTTAGACCTCCTGTACGCACACACATGCATACACACACACAGACATGCTCCACACACATACACACATGCAGACACATGGCACGTATACATACATGCACACACATACATACATGCACAGCACACAGAGACATGGATGCAGACACACCATACACATCCAGACACACCACATGCACAGAGACATGCATGCCTCACATAGCTACTCACATGCATACACACCACAAATACATGCAAACACTTTGTACACACACATTCTTTCTCCTGGTTGAAACACCTCAGGGCATTCGTGCCTGTGACAAGGTAACAGCCTGGTCTTCAGGAAGCACCAGGCCCTGGGACTGTGCCTGTGACAGCTGCGTGGCAGCCTGAGGACTGCGGAAGTGAGAACTGTCATTACTTACAGGCAGTAGAGTTTGGTGGGGCAGAAGAGGTACAGGCCAGGAACGTGTTTGCTGTGGGGCTTGGCTGAGACAGCCATGAGGAGGAGGAGGCAGGTGCAGTCCTGGTGACACGCTGGCTAATGCAACAGTGGGCTTTGGGGGATGAAAACTTCCCCTAAGGGAACGGAGAGCAGGCGCCGCCAGCCACGACACTGCCTGGACTGTCACACCTCTGTGCTGCTCGTTAGTCTCGGCTGCTGCCGTTGCTCTCAGTGTGCAGGAACACAAGTGTGCACGTGTATATGCATGTGTGTATAGGTGTGTGCGAGTGTGTGTATGGGTGTGTGCACATGTGGGGGTGTGTGCATGTGTGGGGGTGCAAGTGTGTGTATGGGTATGTGCACCTATGGGGGGGTTTGTATGGGTGTGTGCATGTGTATGGGTGTGCATGTACGTGTGTATGGATGTGTGCATTTGTGTGTGGGGGTGTGTGCATGTGTGTATGGGTGTGCGTGCACATGTGGGTATGGGTGTGTGCATTTGTGTGTGGGTGTATGCACGTGTTTATGGGTGTGTGCACATGTGTGGGTGTGTGCACGTGTGTGTATGAGTGTGTGCCTGTAGGCACATATGCACAAGTGTGTGGTGGGTGGTGGTGGCAGCAGCAGGGCCACATCTGTTCTCTGCTCTCCCGTTCCAGCCCTGCAGGGTAGCACAAGTCACACCCTTCATGTCTTTGCTCCTCCTGGGTGGGATTGAAGGCTGAGTCCTCCCACCTCCTGGAAACTCACCAGTTGCTCAGCAATCCCAGGCCCTAATGCTTCTGTGACACTGCAGGGCCCCACAAGGCCTAGGCATCTGCATTTGCTTCTCAGAGCAATAGTAAGTGGGGTGGTCCCAGAGCAGGGGGCCTGTACTGTTCTCTCAGCTCCTGCCTGAAGTGTGGTACCCAGTGCTGGATGCCCTCCTGGCCCAGGGATTTCTGTCGTGGTCCAGTGTTCACAGGAGCCATCCCAGCACCTGTGGATGTTTGTTACTCGGCACCTGTGGGTGGTACACACCCCCCATCCTGAGTCCCATATCCAGGAATTTTGGTGATGGTATTAGCAGTTTTGCTAATACCATTCGAACAGGGGCATTCCTGTTCAAATACCCCTGTTCGAATGCCATGTGGCCCAGGAGCCATAGTTTGTCTGTTTTTGTAAATAAAGTTTTATTGAAACATACCCATGCCCATTCATTTACATATTATCTGGAGAGCTTTACACAGTTACTGTCTGGCCGCTTATGGAGGGAGTTTGCCAACCCCTGGTTTAGAAGGGGCCTTAAACTTGATCTGCTCTAGCCCAGGCTTCCAAGCCCTTGGGTCTTGGCCCAAAGGCTGCGTCCATCTAGAGGGCCAGATGTGGTGGCCAGGAAGACGGGAGAGCAGTGATCTTTGTTCAGTGAATGGAGCACAGGCTGGGAAATAAACAAAAGTGGAAATTCAGTGGCGCCAGCCCCCACAGAACACTGTCTCCACTGAGTTTTAGGTAAGTGTGTGACAGATGAGTGAGCAGAAGCTTGGAGCAGCTCAGGCTGGATCTTCGTGGCCGGAGCTGCTGTCTCTGTGTGTGAGCTTGGAAGCCCCAGGAAGCAGGGCTAGGGAAGCACCCATCAGGCTGCAGTCCCAGGGGAAGCAGCTTGTCCAGCTCCTGGGGACCCGCAGGAAGGGTGGATCTGTGCGGCCACATTTTAAAATAGAAGAAGGAGGGCGGATGGATGGCTTCAGTGTTCTTGCACCACGAGGAGGTGGCTAGGTGTGGACAACAGGAAGTTGGGAAGGCAGTGTCATCTTTAACCATAGCCTGGACACAGGGCGGGTGACAGATGAGTCATGAGTAGCCCTAGGGTCACCACAGTGATTGACCACCTGGGAGGTGACTCAGATGGCAGAAGTGGCTAGGTGGGTGGCCCACATTCCCTGGCTAGGCCCTGGGGTGCCCTTGTGAGGGAGTCACCCCACAGTCCTGGAGGCTCCTTTACCTGCCCGCCCTGCCCAGGGAAAACGCCCCACACTCTTTACCCAGCGTCCCTCCTCCCAGGCCCTCCCTCCCACTAACTCCTACTTCTCACAGCATTGTGGTCCAAGGCCTGGGCTGGGGTTACAGGGGAAGGTGGGTGGAGGTGGAGGGGTGGTGGTTAGGGATAGAGCTAGGGATAGGATTAGGGATAGAGTTAGGGTTAGGGTTAGGGTTAGGGATAGAGTTAGGGATAGGTTTAGGGTTAGGATTAGGGAGCTCAGCCCAGCATCAGTGTTGAGGACTTGCTGGGCCACCTGAGGTTCTGGCATCTCAGAACTGGGAGAGCTTGTGGAGCCGACCTGGGCAGACAGACAGTGGATGTCCCACGTTGGGGTGCTGCCGTCCTTTCTGGTGACTCTCTCTGGGACGGGGCTGGGAGTTCCCCCCGCCATCCAGCTAATGCCTGCTGCAGCCCCACAGGACTGTGTCTTAAGTGGAGATGAAGCAGGATGGCTGGTCTAGCTCGGGCTGGCGGAGTCTGGGCCTGCCTGTCCTTATAAATAAAGTTTTCTGGAACTCAGCCACACGTGTTTATTTATGTCCCGTCTGTGGCTGCTTTTGTGCGACAACAGCAGAGACTGTCTGGCCCTCAAAGCCAGACATTTACTATCTCGCCCATTGCAGAAAAAGCCTGCTGATCTCGCGTCTCGCTGAGACAGGCATTCTGTGTGTTCAGGCCTGGGTTTATTAGCCTGAGAGCTCCCTCCCTCTCCCTCTCTTCCCTCCCTGTCTCACCCAGCATCACCCTTTCTCCCTCTCTGAGGTGTCCCCCTTGCCCTACCCCTCTCAACCTCCCTGTTACGGTCCCTCTTAGCATTTTCAATTACCCTGCTAGGGGACCCCTCCCCACCACCTTTCCCTCCCACCCACCCCTCCCTCCCCCAGCCTCCTCCTCACTCTTCCCACCTGCTCCCACAGGTGGAGAGAGGGTGGATCTTCCACCACAGATGAGATTCCAGGAGAAAGGTTCGTCCTGCCCCAACAGTTGAGCAGCAGAGGGGCTGTGGGGGAGCTACACTGCCGAAAGTGTGCCATGAACTCTCTTAGAAAGTAACTCCCGCCCCATCCTCTCAGGGTGCTGACTTCTGTGCCCACAGGACCCTGCAGAATTGAGAATATGGAGAGGTCCCTGGGCACCAAGCTGGAGGGGTGTCCAGACAGAGATGGTGGCAGGGAGTACTCTGCGTCCCTGCTCCGTGCAGCTCTGACCTCGAGAGCCGCCTCCGGCTGGCCTTCCTACAGCTCAGAAAATGCTCCAGTGGAGGTTGGGGAAGAGGAGAATTCAGGGAAGGCCACACCCCAGCCATACCAGACCAGCTCTCTCTACCTCCTGCAGCTTGAGGTTCAGGCCCCAAAGCCACGGGGTACCCTCTGCAGCCACATAGAGGGAGTCCTAGAGGTTTCAGTGGCTCCCAGGAGAGGAGGTAGGACTGAAAGCTTGAAATGGGATTTTCCTGGGAGATCGTGGATGTGAGGTCACAGTATTCACAGAACTTTCTGGAACCAGGGTAGTCCTCCAGGCTGCAGAGGGGCACCTCAGCTCTGTAATGGCTTTGCAGATACTGGACACAAGGAGACCTGCCCTGTCTCTGAAGAGATGACCATGTCTCTGAAATCAGAACCCTCTATGGCCGGGCGCAGTGGCTCACGCCTGTAATCCCAGCACTTTGGGAGGCCAAGGTGGATGGATCCTCTGAGGTCAGGAGTTCAAGACCAGCCTGGCCAACACGGTGAAACCCCACCTCTACTAAATGCAAAAAAATTAGCTGGGTGTGGTGGTATGCACCTGTAATCCCAGCTGCTTGGGAGGCTGAGCCAGGAGAATTGCTTGAACCCAGGAAGCAGAAGTTGCATTGAGACGAGACAGCACCATTGCACTCCAGCCTGGGCAACAAGAGCAAAACTCCATCTCAAAAACAAAAAAGAACCCTCTGATATCAGAAAGGGGAGGTCAAAAAACATGACCTGGCCCCTTAGATAAGGGGGTCAGGGCACCAAGTATTCCCACGTGGAAAGGTTCTGCCGGGACCAAACCTCCAGGGCGCCTGACTGCCCTGCGGACGGGGTCTCATGGGGCCTCCTCCCGGCTGAGAGGGGGCTCTAGGCCAGCCGCTGCACAGCCTGGCCCTGGCTGGCCCCACACTGAAGGGGAGGCCAGTGCTCTGAAGTCCCTGGGTTTCCCTGTGTCTGGAAGCCTGCAGCCTCCCACACCCCTGGTTCCTTTGGGTTCTCTTTGTCCCCTTTACTTGGGCACCCTAGTAACAAGCAGCCCAGCGTGACTCTCCCGGCAGCCAAGGCTCCGATGACCTCCCCTCCCACCCGGTCGCCCCCACAGGGTCCTTTAGTTCTGTTTCTTCAGCGGGGAGCCGTCCTTGCCCCTGGCCTGCTTGATCCTAGGAGCCTGACCCCAAACCAGGCTGCTCTCCCTGGCCTCTCTGGTCCCTTCCAGAGGCCAAGGGGGTTCTTGATGACAGGAAGAAACTTCTCTCTTGAACAAGGCTCGACTCTTCTGCTGCCTCCTCTTCCTCCTCCTTGGATAGAAATCTTCCTGGCCAGCACTTGGGGAGGCCGAGGCAGGTGGATCACTTGAGGTCAGGAGTTCAAGACCAGCCTGGCCAACATGGTTAAACCTTGTCTCTACTGAAAATACAAAAATTAGCCAGGCATGGTGGTGGGTACCTGTAATCCTAGCTATTTGGGAGGCTGAGGCAGGAGAATTACTTGAACCCAGGAGGTGGAGGTTGCAGTGAGCCGAGATCATGCCACTGCAATTCCATCCTGGGCAACAGAGCAAGACCTCGTCTCAAAAAAAAAAAAAAAAAGAATTCTTCCTGGGCTGCCAGTGGAGAGGATGGGGTAGATGCAGTGAGATCTCTCCTGCAACCTGAGTCCCTGTTCTCCCTCCCTGAAGGACCCAGGAGATGGTAGCCAGAGACGGAACAAGGCATCTGAGTGTTGGACTTCCTCCCCAGATGTGCTGTTGAGCCCCAGAGGGTGAAACCCTGGCTTCTAGTTGAAGGGCGTGGGCAGGAAAAAGGTGGTCCATCATCTAAGAACTCCCGGGGGTCAGGAGATGAGCCCCCCCATGCTGTCTAAATCGGGGCCTGCCCTTGAGAAGAATGTTACTGGCAGAGGAGGCTCCTGGGGCCTTTCCTGCCAGGCGCACACAGACCCCTGAGTTGAGCTGTTTGTTTGTCTGCACCAGAGGGCTCTTCTCTGGAGTGAATTGGTGGTGCGTCTGCAGGAGGTCACTGTGCCAAAGACAGGGAAGCGGAGCTGGGATTGGTATCTTCAGCAGCCTCTGCTGCTACCCGGGGCTTCCCTTCCCCTCTGAACAGCAAGGCGAGGGCCATCTACCTCCCTCTGTTTTGACCAAGAAAATGCCCATTGTGTCGTGGCTGAGACCCGATTCTGTGGCATCATGGCCTTCTGCCCTGTGGGACCCTGATGAGGTATTTGGTGAACATCAGCCATGCATCTGCAGCTAACACAGATGAGGGTGACGCCCAGCCCCCAAGCCCACCGCTGCACGCAGTCTGCCAGGTAGACAGACAGCCCTTTTCCTTTGTGACAGCCTAGCCAGGGAACAGGGGATTTCATTCTACGCCAAGGCTCCAGCCTGCCCATGTCAGGTCTGACAGAGCCCGGGCGCAGCCTGCTGGGACGTGCCGGTGTGGTCGCCTCGCCCTCCGGGTTAACTCTCCCCTCCACCCCGCAGCCCTGCTCACCGGCTGTTTGTCTCTCCATCCATTAGGCATACCGAACACCGCAGCTTGCAGAGGTCTCCTGGCAGCCCTCCTTGGGAATTCTGTCTGGCCCCGATCAGAATACTGGAGGCGAGACCGCGAGATTGATGAGTTTGCCTTGGGAGTCGGTGAGAAGGTGAAACCAGGGGCGAACATGGGTCAGAAGGTCACTGGAGGGATCAAGACTGTGGACATGAGGGACCCCACGTACCGGCCCCTGAAGCAGGAGCTCCAGGGTCTGGATTACTGCAAGCCCACCCGGCTGGACCTGCTACTGGACATGCCCCCCGTGTCCTACGACGTTCAGCTGCTGCATTCGTGGAACAACAACGACCGTTCGCTCAACGTCTTCGTGAAGGAGGACGACAAGCTCATCTTTCACCGGCATCCGGTGGCCCAGAGCACAGACGCTATCAGGGGCAAGGTCGGGTATACCCGTGGGCTGCACGTGTGGCAGATCACGTGGGCCATGAGACAGCGGGGCACACATGCCGTGGTGGGCGTGGCGACGGCCGACGCCCCCCTGCACTCTGTCGGGTACACGACCCTCGTGGGGAATAACCACGAGTCCTGGGGCTGGGACTTGGGGCGCAACCGGCTCTACCACGATGGCAAGAACCAGCCAAGCAAAACATACCCGGCCTTTCTGGAACCAGATGAGACGTTCATTGTCCCTGACTCCTTCCTGGTAGCCCTGGACATGGATGACGGGACACTGAGCTTCATTGTGGATGGACAGTACATGGGAGTAGCTTTTCGGGGACTCAAGGGCAAAAAACTGTATCCTGTAGTGAGTGCCGTCTGGGGCCACTGTGAGATCCGAATGCGCTACTTGAACGGACTTGATCGTAAGTGTCCCCTGTGCTGTCAAAGGCAGTGCCCTCCCTCTGTCCCCATGGTCCTGGCTGGGCTCAGGGCAAAAGTTTATACAGTCATTGAAACTGAAGTGTTTTGAAGTTGATATCCCAGTGTATTCAGACCCTCAGAGGCAACTTTTGCCTGTATCTGGTTAAGTGAGCAATTCTAGCCAGAGTCTGCTAGATTACCTAATAGTGACTCATGAATGAATGGACAGATGGATAGATGGATGATGGATGATGAATGATGAATGAATGGATGGATGAATGATTGGTTGGATGGATGGATAATAAATGGATGGATAGATGAGTGGATAATGAATTGATGGATGAATGTTTGGATTGATAGATGGATGAGTGGTTGGGCAAATGGATGGATGGGTGGATGGATGGATGAGTGTTTAGATTGATGGATGGATGAGTGGATAAATATGTAGATGGATGAATGAGTGGATGAATAAATGAACACTGGATGAGTGGATGGATGATGGATGGATGCATAGGTGGGTGGATGAGTGTGTAGATTGATGGATGGATGAGTGGATATATATGTAGATGGATGAAGGAGTGGATGAATAAATGAACTCTGGATGAGTGGATGGATGCATGGATGGGTGGATGAGTGTGTAGATTGATGGATGGATGAGTGGATGAATAAGTGGATGGATGAATGAGTGGATGGATGGATGGATGAGTGGGTAGATGAGTGTTTAGATGGATGGATGGATGGATGGATGGATGGATGGATGGATGGGTGGGTGGGTGGATGGGTGGGTAGATGAGTGTTTAGATTGATTGATGGATAAGTGAGTGCTTGATGAGTGGACGGATGACTAGATGGATGGATGAGGGCATGGATGGATGAGTAGATGGATAAGCAGATGGACTAATGAATTGACGGATAAGTGGATAGATGGATACATTAATAAGTAGGTGCTCTTTGTTTCTCTGGGTGACCTGCCTCCAGGTTTGATCCTCAGTTGACCAAATTCTAGCCCAGCTGCCAGCATGTGATTGAGCTGGGGTTTGCAACCTTGGGGATACTAGGGCCTCTCGGGTAAATGAATGCTAGTGGCCTCACTCATTACACAGGCTGAGTCTTTCTCTTCTGCCGGAGGCTTCTGAGTGGGCTCCTTTGAGACACAGTCCCGAGGGACTTGTTCGGTCATGAAGTTGTGGTGAGTGCATGGATCAGAAACAGGCTGAGTCAGTAGCGATGTCCACCTGTCATCGCTGGTGAATGGGGAATGGCCTTTCTCAGACTGTGTGAATGAGTCCATGTGTAGGGGTACCGTGCTGGTGTGGGAGGTGGAGGCTCCATGGCGGCCCTGCTGGGAGCCCACCATAGCAGGAGGGCCTGGCATTGCGGAACGGCTCACCGCGTGCATGGCCCTCTCTCGAGTCCCTTGCCTGCATGGGTCCTTTCTACCACCTGCAAGTCCCACCTCGGGAAGCGAGTGGGCTGGAAAGCTCCATCCACCCATGAGCTGACTGTCTTAAAGGGGCAGGTTTGGCTTAGCACCCTGAGTTCTAACCCCACCCTACAGGCCAGGCAAGAGGCGGCGGGGGCGGGAGAGGCCCCCCCACCAGAGGTCGGGAATACAGATGCTGACTCTCTCTTGAAATCTCCAAACCTACAGCTTCTCCCGGTCCTCCTCCCCCTCCTCCCCTCACCTCAGCCTTTGAAAGATACTGGAGAAAGTGTCGGGGTGGTCAGGCATGAGCAAACGCTTACACGTTTCTCTTTGGAAGCCTCCACCGCCCCTCTTCCTCTTGTTCCTCTGCTCTGTGATGGCAGTGAGTTGACAGCCACATGTGGCGTCTGTGGTGCAGGCTCCCAGGCCTGCTTGGTCCTTACCTGTGCAGCCCGGTGCCCCCAGGTCATGGGACTCCTGGAAGAGGTGGGTGGCCAGGTCTGCATCCAGCAGGTAACCTCCCCAGGGAAGCCACCTCAGAACTGGACGAGGGAACCAGCAGAGTGAATTCTGTGTCTGTCTCCCCAGGCGACAGAAATACGTGGCACCAAGTCCGCAGCCAAATTTGCCTCAAGCGGGGATGGGTGCAGATTGGGAGCCTTGGGCACATCCTGCCAGGACCTAGGATCTTGGGGAGCCTTGGCCCTCAGCCCTGCCTCCCTCCTCCCAGCCAAGGGGTGACCACGGAGCCAGGGAGTTTAATGTCCATTCTTTGCAGACAGACAGGTGAGGGCACCGCCAGACCTGCTATTGTTGCCTGGCCGCTGGGACTGTGGGGCTCCGTGAGATTTCCAGCCCTGTCCCCTCCAGGAATGAGCCCCCTGATACTCTCATGAGCTCTGTGGGTTTGCACAGCTTCATGGTTATGTATTCTAGCTCCAGTACAGAGCCCTGGAGCGGCTGGGAAGGCACTGGGGCTTATTTGAACAGAGGATTCTGCCCACCCAGTCCTGGAAGTGCAGACACGTGTCCTCTGGATGCCTTGCTTGGTTAGCTCTGCGTGAGACAGGAGGTTGGATGCTTTCATAATTTTCCTTGTTTGGAAAATCCTAAAGGTGTTGGGTGAGTGGGGGATATGAGAATGGGAATCGGTATTTGGGAACCATATCTGTGAGCTGGAAGCTAGATGGCCACTCAGAGCATCACATCAGGGCACTGTTAGTCAATGACAGGGACCCTTTTCCTCTCCACCAGAATCAGATACTCAGCAGTGCCAGGGCCCCTTGGCTTCTTACCTTCCTCAGTCCTGGTCAGACATGAATGGGCCCTGGGGTACGTGGACAGTTGACTTTAGAGGATCCAAACTGGAAAATAGATGTGGTCGTTCTTGGTTCGCCGAGCAAAAAATCCAAGGGTGGGGCAGTGTCACAGCTCTGCTATGGGGTGGGGGTAGGGTGGAGTGTGGGTGTTAGTCACCAGTCTCAACCTGATTAACCCGACACCTCCAGGCCCTTATTGAGGCAGCATCTTGTGTCGTAGAAGTGTCATCTTGTGTCATAGAAGTGTCATTCTGCGGCCAGGCGCGGTGGCTCACGCCTGTAATCCCAGCCCTTTGGGAGGCTGAGGCAGGCGGATCACAAAGGTCAGGAGTTAGAGACCAACCTGGACAACATGGTGAAACCCTGTCTCTACTAAAAATGCAAAAATTAGCCAGGTGTGGTGGTGTATGCCTGTAATCCCAGCTACTTGGGAGGCTGAGGCAGGAGAAATGCTTGAACCCAGGCGGTGGAGGTTGCAGTGAGCCGAAATTGTGCTGCTGCACTCCAGCCTGTCTTGAAAAAAAAAGGAAGTGTCATTCTGGCTGCTCTATAGAAATGGACAGCAGGGCAAGAGTGGCCTCTGAGAGGCCAGGCCAGGCAGGAGCCAGGCTTGTCCTGTGAGAGGTGATGGGTGCTTGGGCCAGGATGGAAGCTGCAGAGGTGGAGAGGGCTGGCCCAGTCCTGGGACTCTGGAACAGGCTCATCCATGGATTGGATGTGACGAGAAAGGGAAACGTCAAGGTGACCGCAGGTGTTTGGGTTGAGCGTGTGGAAGGCGGGGGCTGCCGACCCGAGATGGGAAAGCCCGAAGGAGGAGCAGATGTTAAATTTGAGCATCTTCTTCCACACATCCCGGCGGCCCTGCAAGCCTAGAGTCTGGGAAAGACGTCAGTGGGGGAGCTGTCTCCCAAAGTGCTAGGATCACAGGCGTGAGCCATGGCGCCCGGCCAGATCTGTTTTCTTGGTGTCAGGCTGATCTGGGGCTTTGCTTTCTCTGTCTTGGAGATGGAGGTAGTTCCGCTCCCTGGACGTCTAGAGAGGCATCGGTGCCCACCCCCCACACCTGGGTCCCACTTAAGCAAGGGCAGCTGTTTGTAGGGCAGCTCAGGCAGTTGCCCTGCATGTGCCTTCCCGGGGATCTCCCAGCCCACTGTTCCCATGGCCTCTTTCCTGCATGCCAGGCAGACTCCCCCGAGCAGAGTCCCTGCTTCCATTCCGGGGCTAGGGCCGTGGTCGGGCAGAAGCAGGGACAGTGAGGTCTCGATGTTCCCCTGTATGGCCTCTCCATTGTCTAGCCAGCTGGGACCACAGGCCCTGGACTCTGATTCCTTCTCAAGGCTCGAGGCTCAAGGCCTTGTGCTGAGGATGCAGCCAGAGACGCTGCTGGGTCACCCTCCCTGTCTTTCCTGGGGCAAGAGTGGAGATGGCCATTGTTGAGTGGGGAGACAGGGCCTGCCCTGACCCCAGACCTGCCCACCACCCTTGCTGGAGATGCAGAAAGGCCTGTCTGCAAGCAGCAGGTGGGCAGGCAGTCCAGGGAGCGCCCCAACCCCTTGGGTCCTCTGGCCCCACACCCACTGCTTTAAAGACGTCTACCACTGAGGAGGCATCTTCCACACAGTTCCACATTTTAAAATTTTCTTTAACAGCTCCCAGATGGGTCTGGTGTGGTTTGTCATGGTTGAAGGTTCAGGGAAGGTCAGCTCTTTTCCTCAAGATCGGCGCCTCCTCCCGGGTGCCTCCTTCCTGCACCCCACTCCACCCCGGCTCTTCGGGGAGCTACTCATCAGGAAACTGATACCCTGCAACACCAGGGGCTTCCTTCCTTCCTATGTGGGGGAGGGGTTGTTCCAGACGCTATTCCCCACCCACTCCAGGAAGTCTGGTCATATGAGGACTGCAGGCTCTCAGAGGCGGTGGGGGTGGGGGATAGGGGACCAAGGGTGTCTGATCACCTAGATGGATCTCAGGCATCCTTCCCCAGTTGACAAGGACAAAGGCTCCATGTTTTATTTGGCTCTGCCCTTTCGTAAGAACTACTTAATGGCCGGGCTCGGTCGCTCATGCCTGTAATCCCAGCACTTTGGGAGGCCAAGGCAGGCAGATCACGAGGTTAAGAGATCGAGACCATCCTGACCAACATGGTGAAATCCCTTCTCTATTAAAAATACAAAAATTAGCTGGACGTGGTGGCACGCACCTGTAGCCCCAGCTACTCAGGAGGCTGAGGCAGGAGAATCGCTTGAACCCGGGAGGTGGAGGTTGCAGTGAGACAAGATCAGGCCACTGCACTCCAGTCTGGCAACAGAGTGAGACTCTGTCTCCAAAAACAAAAAAAAAGAACTGCTTAATGTAGAGGAAAACACACACACATCCTATGATGGCCACCCCCACCATGACATTCTAGAATCCATGTCCTGTAGCATGGTCCCCACAAGCCTCTTGCAGGGCCAGCCACAGGAGCCATGACAGCCATCGGTGACGACATTGTGGAAGCCGGGGGCGTTCTCCCATGCGGAACGTTTTTCCTTGACCTCATCGCTCTGCAGCTCATTCATTCAGCCTGTGAACGGGGCACAGCACCCCATTCTTCAGGCTTGAGTTGGGTTGAAATCTCTCAGGGAACGCGAGACAGCCATGGGTCAGGGCTCTGGGGCCGTGCGTGTCCATGTTGGCCTCCAGGTAGCCGTTCTCACAGAACCGTCGAAGCTGGTGTCTCTTCCAGTTCCTCAGCCTTCTGCTCCCAGTAATAGCACCTGACTGACTTCCTGATTTCTTTGCTGCTCATTTAGCATTGCACTCTCTCATTCATAGAAATTATTTAAATGAATGCACGCCTAAGCTTCCCGGGGATGGGCATAGCAGCCAGAGGCCCCAGGACACGGGACGGGTGCCCACCCCCTCAGTGGATTTCAGCAGGCACCTGGGTTTGTGGCTGGAACTGGGTGCAAAGCCGGCAGCCCCCAGTCAAGAGTGTGGAGGTTGGGGAGAACTCCCTAGTCCTAGTAGTGACCAGCTGAAATGGGGGCTGTGCATTCTTGGTCTTTGAAAAGTGGTTAGACTGGGGCCCTCTTCATCGTCAGTTTCCTCCTGCAAGAGCAAGGAGGCATGACCTGCTTATGTGCTTGAGGCCCCAGAGAATAGACCCATTCACAGGCTGCCTGGGTGACTCTGGTCCTATTTTCAGCTCATAAGGCATCACTGCAGCCATTCACTGCCGCTTCTGTAGCCCGTCTTGGTGGATCCCATGACCCGTCCCTAAGTGGGTTATTCAGTGGGATCCAAAGATGGCCAGGCCGTGTGGGTCCTTCACCCCACACAGCTGCGTTCACAGAGGGTGGATTGCAGTAGCTGGAGGGCCTCATCCCTTTGGAGTCCGTGGCTTTCAGACCTTGAACCCCTGACTCTCACCTCCCCGAGCCCATCTCCTCATCTGTAGGTTGGGATCACAGTCCCCACCAGGCACGTGGCTGGCACCCCACAGGCCATGGCTGGGGTTGGGGCTGCAGTGTCAGCCACCTAAAACAAGGCGCTGGATGGAACTGGGGACTCATGTGGGCCTCTGTGGTTTAGAAACTTTTTTTTCTTTTTTCTGGAGATGGGAGTCTTGTTCTGTCGCCCAGGCTGGAATGCAGTGGGCACAATCTCGGCTCACTGCAACCTCCACCTCCTGGGTTCAAGCAATCCTTCTGCCTCAAACTCCCAAGTAGCTGGGACTACAGACATGTACCACCACACCCGGCTAATTTTTGTATTTTTAGTAGAAACGGGGTTTCGCCATGTTGGCCAGGCTGGTCTGGAACTCCTGACCTCAGGTGATCCACCCTCCTCTGCCTCCCAAAGTGCGGGGATTACAGGCGTGAGCCACCGCGCCCGGCCCAGAAATATTTCTTCATGAGTTGATTTGAAACCTTTTACACCAAAAGGGTAGTGATGAGAACTCCCTCTCAGCCCTCACTGCCGCAGCCTGGCAGGGCCCTTGGGCCACATTCAGTGGCTCTTAGAGCTTTCTCAAGTGCCTTCCAGCCTCCAGGGAGAGCCCCTCTACCTTCCAGCGGGGCTGAGTCCCATCCTCAAGGGAGGGAGCTCAAGGCAGCCACGATGAAGGCCAGATGCAGGAGGGCTTCTGAGCAGAGAAGAACACACACCCTCAAATCCCCACTCCACCATGCAGAAGACCCACTCCCGATAGCCTGGTCAGGCCGAGAGCTGCGATAAGCACTCTGGCCTTCAGGATCTTGGCTGCATGGGGCTTTGGGGAGAATCTGGTCTGGATTCCTTATCTTACAGATGGGGAAACAAGTCCAGGCACACGGAGGGATCTGCTCCAGGTCAGGCTTCAGAGCAGGGTCTGGAGTGGCCAGGGTGGGTGCTTTACCTGAGGGAAACCCAACGCTGTGAGCGGCTGGGTGGGTGGAACCCAGTCCCACCTCATCCACAAGGGATTGTGGGATCCTTGACCTTAAAGGACACCGGTTATTTTGTTCTTCCTTCTGTCCCCAAGCAGAGCTCCTCTTAATCATCCTAAGCTGTCCACGAAAGGCTCCATTTCAAAATTCTCCATGAAAAACACTGACCATTTCCATTCCCTGTCAGGAGCTGTGACTGTCCATGGCGGGTAAAGAGCAGTGGTCCCTCCTCTTTAGTTTATTTCTTTCTTTTTTGTTTTGGGTTTTGTTTTGTTTTGGTTTTTGTGGGTTTGTTTTTCTGAAATATAGTCTCACTCTGTCACCCAGGCTGGAGTGCAGTGGCACAATCTCGGGTCGCTGCAGCCTCCACCTCCTGGGTTCAAGTGATTCTCCTGCCTCAGCCTCCCGAGTAGCTGGGATTACAGGCGGGTGCCACCACGCCTGGCTAATTTTTTGTATCTTTAGTAGAGACAGGGTTTCACCATATTGGCCAGGCTGGTCTCGAACTTCTGACCTCAGGTGATCTGCCCACCTTGGCCTCCCAAAGTGCTGGTATTACAAGCATGAGCCACCGCGCCCAGCCTGCCTTTTTTCATTTTTGAGACAAAGTTTCTGTTGCCCAGGCTGGAATACAGTGGCACAATCACGGCTCACTGCAGCCTTGACCTCCTGGGCTCAACTGATCCTCTCGCCTCAGTTTCCCAAATAGCCGGGACCACAGATACATGCACCACCCGCCCCCGCCCCAGCTCATTTTTATTTTTTGTAGAGATAAGGTCTCCCTATGTTTCTCAGGCTAATCTCAAAACTCCAGGGCTCAAGCAGGCTTCCCTCCTTGGCTTCCCAGGGTACTGGGATTACAGGGGTGAGCCACTGTGCCTGGCCTGGTCCCTCTTCTTTTAAAGTTTAGGGTTTAATAAATTTTTAGTAGAGATGAAGTTTCACCATGTTGGCCAGGCTGGTCTCAAACTCCTGACTTCAGCTGATCCGCCCGTCTCAGTTCATTATCAAACTTAAGGTTCATTCTTTTATAACAGCTTTATTGAGCTGTAATTCACATACCATACAATTCACCTGTTAAAGTATCTAATTCATGGTTTCTCGTGTGGCGAGATCTGGGCAACCATCACCATTTTAGAACGTTTTCATCACCCCAAAAAGAAACCCTGTACCCATAAGTAGCCTCTCTCCATTTTGCCATGCCCCACCCATAGCGTTTGGTCTTCAGTCATTGATTTTCGTATTTTTGAGACACATTGGTAAATATTAAGGAACTTTAATCCTCTTTTTACTGGTAGGATTGAGTTTTGTGGGTTTTCTTAGTTTTGGGGGCTGACTTTATTTTGCTCACAAAGGAGTCTCAAAGTCAAGAGGAAACCGTGGATAAAGCTGCAGGTCCATTGGCTTCAGGGCTTTCCATCTGCAGAACAATATGGCTGGCCCCACGAAGGTCCATGCGCTCCTTCACACCTGGTTTCAGGAGAGAAAGCAGAGAGGGGTCTGCTCTGGGGTGAGCAGAGCCTGCTGCGCACCCCCACCCCCACACAGCCTCCCAACGCTCAGAAGCCTTGGAAGGCATGAGTTTCAGACTCCTGAGATCTGGAGCAGAAAGCTCATCTGAGATGCAGCTGAATGAATACAGCCTCCTTTGTAGGAGGGCAAGGCCAGGTGCTCTGGGAACACAGGACAGAGGTGCCCTGAAGGCTGCAGCTGGAAGCACTCTGTAACCCTGGGGCCTGACGCAGCTCTGCCCATGTTCCCTGGCTGTGAGAGGGCCCCATGTGCCTGGGGCAGTGGCAGGGAGAAGGCCCAGGCAGCTCTGGGGATCAGCTGCAGCTGGGCTGGCATTTCCAGTTTCCCGAGGCCTGAGCTTGGCCTGGGCCCTCAGCCTCGCTGTCAGACAGACAGAAGCAGAGACACCCAGGGTTTCTCTGGCTCCGTGTGGCACAGAAATGACACCTTCAGACCGTGGGGCCAGCCAGGCCTGTCACGTGATTCACGACCTGGGTTTCTCATGTCTTCATTTGCAGCACAGTTAGTGATGAAAAGCATGGACGCTGGGCCCACGCTGCCTGGATTCAGGTCCCAGCCTTTAACTCTGGCACACTGGGTGTCCTCTCTGTGCCTGTGTGTCCTCAGCTCTTTTTTTTTTTTTTGGACAGAATCTCGCTCTGTCGCCCAGGCTGGAGTGCAGTGGTGTGATCTCAGCTCACTGCAGCCTCCGCCTCTCAGGTTCAAGTGATTCTCCTGCCTCAGACTCCCAAGTAGCTGGGACTACAGGCATGGGCCACTGTGCCCCGTTAATTTGTGCATTTTTAGTAGAGACACAGTTTCACCATGTTGGCCAGGCTGATCTTGAACTCCTGGCCTCAAGTGATCCGCCCACCTCGGCTTCCCAGAGTGCTGGGATTACAGGCGTGAGCCACCATGCCCAGCTGGTCTTCAGCTTTAAAACAGACGTGAGAACAGTATCTGAGAGCAGCTGGTAACAGAAAATGATTCCCTTCCTGAAGCCTGCGTGGGGTCTGGTGCTGGGGGTGCATGCCAGGAAGAGCTGGCTCCCACGTGCTCTGACCAATAGGCCCCAATGCAGCTGCTTGCCGGGACAGGCAGAGTTACCAGTGGGGAAGAGCAGGGATGGCCTGGGTTCGAATCCTAGCTCTGTCTCCTGCCAGCAGGGCAACCCCTGGCAAGTCATTTCGACTCTGTCCCTCAGTTTCCTCATCTGTAAAATGGGGATGAAGGTAATGGTGTCTCTGTGACTATTCAGTCGTTCATAAGAAACCACAGTGAGGATTAAATGAATGAGTGTTAGCAGAGGGCTTGCCCAGGTGCCCAGCCCAGGGTGGGCTCCTGGTGGTGGCTATTCACATGCTAAATTTAAAATGAAAATCAAAGCATTGCATTTTTAATTGGTTTGTTTGTTAGTTTCTGAGACGGAGTCTCGCCCTGTCCAGGCTGGAGTGCAGTGGCGTTATCTCAGCTCACTGCAACTGCTGCCTCCCAGGTTCAAGCGATTCTCCTACCTCAGCCTGCCAGGTAGCTGGGATTACAGGCGCATGCCACCACGCCCAGCTAATTTTTCTGTATCTTTAGTAGAGATGGGGTTTCACCATGCTGGCCAGGCTTGGTCTCGACCTCGTGATCCACCCACCTCGGTTTCCCAATGAATTGTTTCTTTACTGATGTCAATAAATACTAATGAGTGATAATGTTGCCACCATGGTTAGCGTCGTTTTCTGAACACCCACCACACTGCGCTGACCTGCGTTTCTCCCTATCTCCCCAGCCGAGCCGCTGCCGCTCATGGATTTGTGCCGTCGCTCGGTGCGCCTGGCCCTGGGGAAGGAGCGCCTGGGGGAGATCCACACGCTGCCGCTGCCGGCTTCCCTCAAGGCCTACCTCCTCTACCAGTGACATTTGCCGTCAGACCCAGCGCGACAACCACCTGGTGCCACCTCACTGAGCCGCCCGCCGCTGGGGCTGCCACACCCTGCGCCTGGGACCAGCGTCCACAGCCATAGACAGAGGTCCCTGGTCTTCCCCTCATCCTCCGTGGCTGCCTCCATGGGACAAGGACCGATTCCAACACAGGCTCCTCCTTCCCCCTTCCCAACACCGGCAGAAGGCAGCGTCCCTGCATGCCGTCCATATACCACCCCTCCCTGAAAAAAGACACAGAGAATAAACTCCTACGAAAGTCCTATGTTGAGCTCCGATCTGCTCTCAGGGTGGGAAGGGTGCTCCCCACATCTCTAGGAGAAGGCTGCAGCCACCTGGGTCTTCCAGGGTGGTGGGGGTGGCAGGGGGTACCACAGCTCTGAGAGCAGATGGCAGGGGTACTAAGAGGTGCTTAGACAAGGCTGGTGCCCGGCCACAGGTGCCCAGCCCAGTGGGGCCGTGCCACGGCAGATAAAGCTCAGGACGCCAGAAACTCACCATGGACACCAAGGCAGAAACCAAGGACCGTCCACAGGCAAATAAGCACCCAGCATCCATCCCAGCCGTCGGTGCCCCGTACCCTGTATTTATTCTTTTAACAATAACAAAAGCCATTTATTTATTCCATCTAGAAAGGAAACGTTGTTTCAGTCACCTCTCTCTGGCTGTTCTGTGACTTTCCTCCCATCCCTGGGATGTGTGGGCCATGCCTGTGGCTCATGTGCACACGTGCCCAGGCACAAGTGTATCTTTGGGCCCCTTGCCCTGCAGTTTCCAGGGGGCTCTGCTCCAAGTTCCCTAGCAGGCCCCTCAGGGAGAAAGAGCCTCACGTGCAATCTGGGTGTCCTCGGGGCCCGTCTGGAAGTGCTGTGGCAGTTCCCCTGTCTCTCCAGGTAGCCACTTACCTCTTGGCCTCAGACGTCTTTGCACGTGGCTGCATTTCTGTAGTCTTCTGTGGGTCTTTTGGTGTGGGTTTGATTTGCTTTTGCTTTTCTCGCTGACATTTCCCGAGTGCATCCTCAGAAGCTCTGGGTGTGCCAGAGGACCCCCAGAACCAAGAAGGGAGGGCGAGTGCATCTCCATTCCCTGAGAAGCTGGGGGCAGGATGGGATGGGGAGGTCAGGAGCAGAGTCGAGCCTCACAGAAGCCAGCACGGGTCTCTGCTCAGCACCCTTGCTGGGGCTCCAGGCCCAGGGAAACAGCCCCAGTTCATCCCAGCCCCTCCCAGAGCCTCAAGAGGGGTGACTCGGCTGCCAGCAAGAGAGGGATGCCCTGTCCCTGCAGCCCCTCCACGTAGCATGCCCAGCACCTGCCACCACCTTCGCCATTTCTTTGAGCTTGAAGTTAACTCTCTGAGAGTCTAACTTTGGTTCATTTCTGCACAGGTACAATAGATGACTTTATTTGTTTAAAATGTTTAATATATACACATATATATATATATTTGTCTGTAAGAATTGTTTTAAACAGCTGCTGTAGGGTACCGTTTTTTAAGTAAATCTTCCAGTGGAGTATATTTTTTAAAGCACAATATTGGTGCCAAGACTGGGTGAGAAATGTATATTACTCCCTTATTATTCTGAGGGTGTTTTTATTTTGGGGGGACAGGGGACCTTACCTGTAAGACTTTTAAAGATTCTCCTCCCTCCTGTTTGAGGTGGGTCACATTCTGATGAATGTTTCACTTGTACAGATCCCAGCTTACGGCCTTGACCCAGCTGTCCCCACGGACACTGGGTGACTCGAGCTCTCTCTGCATCTCCCACCTCCTGACGCCCTGGGACCCTTGACGCCTCCCTTCTTTCCTACCAGCCCAGAGCCTTGTGGCTTGTACAGTTTTGAAACTCCCGTTCTATTTTATGATGGTTGGTAATAGTCAGTAACCTAATAAAGGAACGTTTGTTAAAATATCAAACCACTTTGAAGTTCCTCGTTTGTGCCTCGGGGGAGGGGAAAGAGGCATGGCTGACCTCCCCCCCCGCCACCCACTTAGTCCAGCCAGCTCCATGGCCCAAAGTTTTCAGCAGATGATGGGCTAACTCCTGCCACCCCTTGGCAGAGGTTGGGATGCCAGGCGAAGCCCCAGACGGAGGAGGAGAGTCCTGGAGGGATGACCCCAGAACGTCCTCATCCCCGTTGCAGAAGTTCCTAAGCCTGGCAGCCCAAGCTGCAGAAACTCACTGAACTAACAGAAAGTGAGTCTGCACATTCATGAGCGCATCAGGTTGGCTTGTGGGGTTGTAGAACTTGAGTTGACTGTGGGCTTTTTAGGAGCAGAGTGTGAGCTATTGTGGGCATCCTCAGAGTCCAGGCTCTCAGGGAAGGAGCAGGTCCCTCATTCGTCTTTGGGTCCCCTGGGGCTGAATGCATGGTGATGTTTACTGAACCGTTGCTGAGTGAACTTATTCTGCTGGCCACGTGGGCAGAGACCCCAACAGAAAAGACAGGAAACTCTGGCTTAGTTAGAGGATCAATAGGTGATAAAATGACAAAAAGAAATTGACTAAGGCTGGGCGAGGTGGCTCATGCCTGTAATCCTAGCACTTTGGGAGGCTGAGGCAGGTGGATCACTTGAGGTCAGGAGTTTGAGACCAGCCTGACCAACTCGGTGAAACCCTGTCTCTACTAAAAATAAAAAAATTAGCCAGGCAAGGTGGTGGGCGCCTGTAATCCCAACTACTTGGGAGGCTGAGGCATGAGAATTGCTTGAACCGGGGAGGCAGAGGTTGCAGTGAGCCGAGATCGTGCCATGGCACTCCAGTCTGGGCGACAGAGCAAGACTCTGTCTCAAAAAAAAAAGAAAGAAAGAAATTTACTAAGATGTGATCACATGTCACGGCTAGTTTCCAAAGAATTAGCAAGAGCACATTTAGCTTGCGATGGGGACACTTCATTCTCACGGTGTGTTGGGACCTGATAGTGCCGTGAAAAGTGCCTGGCCTGAGAGCCCAAGATCCCTGGGCCCAAAGTCCCCTGTCCCTTTCTCTAAGAGCCTTCTGACCAGCTGTCCTCAGACTGCACACATCAGCAGCACCTGGGAAGGGTTTGTAAAAATGCAGATTGCTGGGTCCCACCTGAGATGTACCAAGTCAACACTTCTAGGGCCAGGCCCAGGAATATGCATTTCCTGAACTCCCTAGGTGACCTTGCCTAAGAGAGTTTGGACACTACTACTTGTGACGGTGTCAGCTGTTTTGCAGAGTTGCTGGGTAGAGGGAAATTATTCCATGGTGTCGGTGGGCTGACCCAGTGAGGAACGCATGCACTCCTGAGTCAGACCTGGATTCAAATATTGGCTTTGTGGCCTTGGACCAGCCTCTGGAAAACAGCAGTCACTGGTACCTGTCTCACAGGAGGATAGCGAGGGTATGATGAGGCTCTCCCAACGGAGCCTGGCATCTTAGTGAGTGTGCAAACAAATGCTTTAAAAGCTCCTGCATTTCTGGAAAAACGGCAGTTTCTGGGTTGCGACTTTGTCTTTTAAGAACGGACCAGACGGCCCGGCAGGGTGGCTGACGCCTGTGATCCCAGCACTTTGGGACACCTAGGCGGGTAGATCACGAGATTGAGACCATCCTGACCAACAAGGTAAAACCCCATCTACTAAAAATATAAAAATTAGCTGGGCGTGGTGGCAGACGCCTGTAATCCCAGCTACTCGGGAGGCTGAGACAGGAGAATCGCTTGACCCTGGGAGAGGCGGAGGTTATAGTGAGCGGAGATCTCGCCACTGCACTCCAGCCTGGGCAACAGAGCAAGACTCTATCTCAAAAAAAAAAAAAGAATGGCCCAGACATTTCTAAACCAACTTACTGATAATCTTCCTTCTCAGGTAAAGTCTCCAAAGGTCAAGGTGGGTATTGGGAAGAGGGACCCCTAGATCCCTTTCCCGGTTACGGTTGGAGGAAAGGGGTGGTCTACAATTATTTTTAGGTTGGAGTTCATGTCTGGGTTGCAGTTGGAACTCCCCTTCCTTTGAAGGGGGCGGCAGGGGAGGAGTGGGGCTGGGGTCAGGCGCTGGGGGCGGGGGGAGGCACGGGGAAAATCAGGGCCTTTGCGTTGCCAGGAGACTTCTGGGGGAGCAGGGCTTTGTGCCGAAGGGAGTGGTATTAATAAAACCATCTGTACAGACTTGGCCCATGTGGTTGTAATTAATCCCCTGCCTTCAAGCAGGTAGCAGACTCTCAGGGCTTGGCCATAGATGGGAAGAGTCCTCCCGTCCCCACCCTTCAGCACGCAGCTTCCCTCCCGCCTTCTCCGCTCCTCAGCTAGATGAGGAATGTGGACTTTACTGAACCATAAACTATGCCGGGGGAGCTGGGGAGGGGGCCGAAGACAGAACAATTAGTTCATGCTCCAGTCCAGACACCCAAACATGGTTGGATTCCAGCTGCAAGGAATATTTGAAATAAATGAGCTGCCCAGGGCCAGGAGTTTGCTGTGTTTTCTGTACGGGACCATGGCAACCAGGGAGGAAATCGTGAGCTAGGGACTGGGCCCTAGAGTCAACAAATGATGTCCTGGCCCGGCAAATGCAGAGGAAGCTACTCATGGCTTGCCTCGGGTTTCTCAGGACTCAGCTGCTGGCAGGCCAGACTCAGGTCGACCACCCCCCTGGTGCATTCAGACTGTGGTGTTCTCTCCTGGGTTCTGATTTTTTTTTTTTTTTTTTTTGTAAGAAAAAAGAAAACTAACTCTTTTCTGGAACCTTTCTTCCCAGGCCAGAGAACAGCTGCTGCTGTTGCTACCGGCCTGATAATTGTTTTCCTGGGTAGAGGAATATTCTCCGTGGAAAAGCTCAGGCTGAGGGCAGCTGGCTAGACAGAGGTGGCACTGACCTTGTTCGGGGTGTGTCTTCCCGCTCCGCCCCAATTGCAGCCTCTACTCGGTCTGCTTTACAGGCAGAAAAGGCAAAGGTCTCCTTCAGCTCCCTTCCCAGGTAACGTTTTGTTTGGGGGTGAACTTTGTAGCTGTCCCCACGGATGTGTTGTATACATGCATGTGAGTACCAGGACCTAGCTGGGGATTTCACCCTGAAGTTCACAGATGCCACCTGCATCTGAATCACCCAGAGGAATCTGGGTGGGGAGGGGGAGTAAAATCCTGGTAAGCTTGATATGCAATCGGATGGGCCTGAGAATATGAGTCCTTGAACACCCTTAGATGACTCACATAACATCGCCCTGAAGGTTGCTGGGGTGCCAGCGTTACATGCAGAGTTGCACCGTGCAGAGTTGCATGCAGAGCTGCACCCATGCAGCCCTCTCTGCTGTTGCCCCACGATCCTTCAGAGCCCTGCCAGGAGCTGAGACCCAGAGAAGCTTGGAGACCACAAGTATACAGGATTCTGTTCGAGTGGCCCTCCCAGCTCTCTGCTCTGTGTATCAGCACACAGGCACTCTGAGAGCTGCAGATCAATGCATCCATGCCAGACACAAAAACTTCTCACCCAGGCACAAAGGTGCTCATCTTAGGAACGAACGAAGTAGGTACAAGGGAGAAATACTGGAGTCCAGGCAGGGAAACCTCAGCCTTGGGCTCTATCCTTTAGCTTAGTCTCCCCAAGGAAATTAGACCCTGGAAAGTTGAACCAGGAGCTTGGAGACAACATTCAGGTCTCCAAGCCATGGCCCACGCAAGACCCTTCCAGCAGGGCCATCCCCCGACGGGAGCTGCTCAGGAGTGTTTCCCACAACCTCAGCACAGCATGTAGGGACAAGGGCCTTGTCAACCCAGGACTGTGCCTCTCGGAGCATGTCTTCCTCTCTCTTTACAGCCTAAGAAGCAAACATTTGGGCTGGGCGTGGTGGCTCACGCCTGTAATCTCAGCACTTTGGGAGGCCGAGGCAGGTGGATCACAAGGTCAGGAGTTGGAAACCAGCCTGGCCAACATGGTAAAACCCCATCATCTCTACTAAGAATATAAAAAATTCGCCGGGCGTGGTGGTGCGCACCTGTAGTCCCAGCTGCTCAGGAGCCTGAGGCAGGAGAATCCCTTGAACCCGGGAAGGAGGCAGAGGTTGCGGTGAGCCGAGATTGTGCCACTGCCACTGTACTCCAGCCTGGGCGACAGAGCAAGACTTCGTCCCCAAAAAAAGAAAGCAAACATTGAACCCCCCTCCCACCTACATCCCTGGGCCCTACCTTTCAAAAGATGTCAAGCTTTGCCAATGATTTCTGTTAATCAAGTGGGGCTGCCAGGATTTCTGATGTCTACAGGTGGAACCAACTCCAGTGGAGAAGAAACCTCACCTTCCAGGCTGGCCATGCGTGGAGGCTGCGTAACTGGAGAGAAAGGGCCTGGCTTCAGGAGTCAGGACAGCCTGGGACTGATGCCGGCTTCCTCCTCCCTGCCCAGGATGGTATCTTTAAAGCCTGGAGCCTTGCCATCTCCATCTGTGAAATGGGAACAGCACTTTCCTCCTGGCGGAGCCACTGAGACCCATATGCTTAGGGCTGGGGCGCATCAAGGCCTGAGCCCAGGGTATTCCTAATCTCAGCCTTCTATTTTTAATTAAGGTGAAATTCACATAACATCAAATTCACTGTGTTAAAGTATGCACATCAGTGTGGCGTGTAGGACGTTTACAGTGTTGTCCTACTGTCACCTCCATCTAGTTCAAAACATCATCACCCCCAGTGGGGACCTCACACCCATTAGGCAGCCACTCCCATTCTCTTCCCCCAGCCTCTGGCAACCACTAATCTACTTTCTTTTCTTTCTTTTTTTTTTTTTAAAGACGGGGTTTCACCGTGTTGGTCAGGCTGGTCTTGAACGCCCGACCTCAGGTGATCCGCCCGCCTTGGCCTCCAAAGTGCTTGGATGACAGGTGTGAGCCACCACACCCAGCCCCACTAATCTGCTTTCTGACTCGATTTGCCTATTCTGGGCATTTCGAATCAATGTGATCAAACAGTAGGTGACCCTCTGTGTCTGGCGTCTTTCATTTCCAATTTGGCTTTTTAAGGAGCTGCTCCCTGGCCCCTCCACCATTACTTCCCTGTGTCTTCCGTTTCCTCATTTTGTCAAATGGAAGAACATTTCCTCTTCTTAGGGTTGTTGTGAGAATTAAGTGAGCCAAGTATGTAAAGTGCTTAGAACGCTGGTAGGAAGCAACCAATAAAAATAGCTAATATAATTACTCCTCCACCCCCAGGGCACCCAGAGACCCTTGTTGATGTTCCTAAACTCACTGAAGTCCCCTCTGCCATGAATGACCCTTTCCTAGAGGGCACCTTGCAGGGAAATTGCCTGGGCCAACCCTCAGTTTATCAGATCTGGTTTTCTAAAAATCAGTCTGGTCAGGCCAGGCACAGTGGCTCACGCCTGTAATGACAGCACTTTACAGAGGCTGAGGCAAGCAGGTCATCTGAGGTAAGTTCAACACTAACCTGGCCAACATGATGAAAACCCCATCTCCACTAATACAAAAATTAGCCAGGTGTGGTGGTGGGCACCTGTAATCCCAGCTACTTGGGAGGCTGAGGCAGGAGAATTGCTTGAACCCTGGAGGCAGAGGTTGCAGTGAGCTGAGATCACACCACTGCACTCCAGCCTGGGCGACAGAGAGAGAGTCTGTCTAAAAAAAAAAAAAAACCAGTCTGGTCACCGGGGCTAGCAGATAATTGGGTGGTTAAGAGCTCCGGGGCCTTGTTTCCTGGGGCTGCTATAACCAAGTACCACATGTGAGGTGACTTAAAACTATGCACATTTATTCTCTCCCAGCTATGGAGGCCAGAAGTCCAAAATCGAGGTGTGGGCAGGGCTGCGTTCCCTCCAGAAGTTCTAGCAGAAGATCTGACTTATGGCCAGGTGCGGTGGCTCACACCTGTAATCTCAGCACTTTGGGAGGCCAAGTTGGGTGGGTCACTTGAGGCCGGGAGCTTGAGATCAGCCTGGCCAACATGGTGAAACCTCATCTCTACTAAAAATACAAAAAATTAGCCAGGCATGATGGCATGCGCCTATAATCCCAGCTACTCTGAAGGCTGAGGCACAAGAATCACTTTAACCTGGGAGGCAGAGGTTGCAGTAAGCCAAGATCGCACCACTGCACTCCAGCCTGGGAAACAGAGTGAGACTCTATCTAAATATAATAATAATAATAAATGTGATTTTTTTTTAAAGAAAAGGCTGGGTGTGGTGACTCACGCCTGTAATCCCAGCACTTTGGGAGGCCAAGGCGGGCAGATCACTTGAGGTTAGATGTTCAAGACTAGCCTGGCCAACATGGTGAAGCCCCATCTCTACAAAAATACAAAAATTAGTCGAGCATGATGGCAGGTGCCTGTAATCCCAGCTACTCGGGAGGCTGAAGTGGAATAATCGTTTGAACCTGGGAGGCAGAGGTTACAGTGAGCCGAGATCATGCCATTGCTCTCTAGCCTTGTCGACAGAGCAAGATTCTGTCTCAAACAAACAAAAAAAAAGGTCTGTCCTGGCCTCTTCCAGCTTCTGGCGGCTCCAGACTGCATGGCTTTGTGGCTTGTGGCTACGTGGCTCCACTCTCTGTATTCTCATGGCCTCCTCCCCTGTGTCTCTGTCTTATAAGAACACTTGTCATTGGATTCAGGGCCCACCCGGATAATCTGGGATGATCTCATCTCAAGATCCTTAAATTAATGACATCTGCCAAAACTCTTTCTCCAAATAAAGTCACATTCACAGTTTTCAGGATTAGGACAAGACATACCTGTGGAGTCCTAATTAGGGAAAAGGAGTCGGGCTGGCGGGACCAGGGGAAAGCAAAAGGAGAGAGCAGATAAGCTGGAAATCTGCCTTTCTTCCTGGTCCAGGACACACAGCCCTCCTGCACGAACAACTCTCAGTCTTCCTATGCCCAACCATCACCAGCCCCTCAGCTGATAGGAAAATACAGGTAAGCTCACTGCGACCTCGGCATTCTCAGTACTTCACAAAGCCCTCTTGAGCACGCGGCACAAGCACTATCCCGTGAAATCCCCAGCTAGCCTTGTCTCACTGCGGTCAGCTCCTCTCTTGCTGATCTGCCTGTTGCACCCTTGCAACATATTTTTATATTTTCTCTAATAAATTTGCCTTTCTTTACTGACAACAGTCTTGGCAAATTCTTCTTACCCCGACGCCACCGGCTCCCGATAGTCACTGACCACCCGTGACAATACCTTTTAGGGAGCCACCATGCAACCCTCCACACACACCTTCAGAGCAGACTGCATAATAGCACCCACTCCTGGAGTGGCCATGAAGACGGATCAAACCATGCAGGGAGGAAAGAACCCAGCACCAGGCCAGTGGCGGGTGCTGCCCGACAGGCAATGACTCCCCTCCTTACTTGTGACATTCCATTTCCCTCTTGCCCTGGCCTCTTGCAGCCAGTCTCATGAGACCAGATTTGCTCTAGAATTAACTGGTCGATGTTCTAAGTGGTGAGTACCCAGGGCTTGCTTAGACGCCACAGGACCAGGCTCAGACCAGAAACTTGTTGGACAGGGGACTTGGACTGGCCCTTGATCTCTCGTCTGACAGGCTACAATGAGTGGGTCCTGGACCCTGCAAAGGGTGGGCATTGTCCAGCAGTCACTGATGGAAATAGGGGCTGAGCTCAAGACACCATGCCCCCAGTGCCAGGCATCGCCTCCCTCCGTCTTTCA
Organism: Cacajao melanocephalus; assembly: GCA_963573385.1. Lineage (NCBI taxonomy): Eukaryota > Metazoa > Chordata > Mammalia > Primates > Pitheciidae > Cacajao > Cacajao melanocephalus. Next base: position 58,624 of record CAUYLG010073305.1, read on the forward strand.
CTGAGACAGTCGGATGAAGCTTGCATCCCTGCAGCTTCTGCAGCCAGGCCTGCTCTGAATTCATCGTACAAGGAAATGGAATGTGAACCCCAGGCTATTTAAAGAACTGGGAGGCTGGGGGCTCGGCGGGGGCCCAGCCAAGCCAGGGTGCCTCGGGTCGGCACAGGGCTCCTCTGTGCGCATGGTTTGATTTACAGGAGGGCTGCGAGCGACTCCAACTTCAGACAGAGAACTATTTGAAGCAGCTGCCAGCTGTTGTGTCTGAAATGGGATTTTACAACTTGCTTACTGGTTAGCAGCCTGCCTCCCGCCAGAGTTCATCTTGCCCCGGAGGGTTCAGAGCCCTGGCAGCGGCCCACAGGCCTTCTCTCGGCATCCTGATCCCTCCTTCGGCCCGAGCCTATTCTGCCTCGAGGGCAGCGGGGCGGGTGCCTGGTTTCAGAAGCATCCCACCTTCCTGAGGTGGTGTTGTGGCCCCGATTTCAGGACATCTTTCAGGCACCCTAAGAATGCTCTGGAATATTCTGTCTGAGCTCACTGCAGGACCCTCTGGGAGAGGCAGAAATTTCACAGCTTTGCAATGGGGCATCCCTTGGAGCAGATTCTCCATGGCAGGGCTGTTCCCAACCCCTGGGGCATGGCCTGGGAGGTGTGGCAGACTGGCAGGTCCTGTTCTTCCCTCCTGGCCCCTCCCACTCATTTCACTTTGGCTGATGCCAGCCTCTTTAATTGGGCCATGGAAGGCCACAGGGGAGCAGAGCTGGGACCCCAGCTCAGCCAGGGGCTTCTGGAAGGATCCCAATCCTCTGGAAATCCCAGTGAACCAGGGAAGCACCAGGCAGCCACCAGTGGAAGCAGCCTGTGGACGGAGGCCACTGTGTCCACGCCAGACCCACCTGTAGGGATAGGTGGGATTTCTCCAAGTCAGACTACTGGGGTTCATTTGGAGTCTGAGGGTGTTTCTTAGCTCCTCCGCACTCTGGGAGGCCTGTGGCAAGAGGCACATGACTCAGTGTTCACGTCCTGAGGCCACTTGGGATGGACGTCTCAGAAGGTTTGCTTGGGAGCAAAGTGAGTAACCAGGGAATAGGGGCAGGGGGTGGGGTGGGCAAAGCGCAGGAGGGAGGAGATTGTGTAATTAATCTTGTTGCATGTGAAAGCACACTTGTGTCCGTCCAGGAATCCCGAATGCGCCAAAGTGGACAGAGTGTTCAGTCCCCTCCCGAAAGAGCTAGAAATGTTTTGTCCACTGGGAAGGAAAACATCCTCTGCGTGTGCACTCAAATTTGGCTCTCCCTCACAGGAGACGCCTCGCAGAGCCCCTCATCCAGCAGCGGCCAGTGGCTGTAGGTCAGGGTGTGGGGGGCGTGCAGCCAGCCTCGAGCACCCTGCCTCCCTGCAGGACAAAAGAAGACCGTTCCAGTCTGTGATTTTGGCAGCCCTAAGGAACCTTTTCTGCACCACCCAACCCCAGCCTTTGCTCCCATTTTTTTTTTTTTTTTTTTTTTTTGCTTCTTAATCCTTCCGAGAATCAGAAAGAGAGGAGATTATGAGCAGGACGTCCTCTCCCAAGAGCCCAGAAATGGTGGGGGAACTTAGCAAGTTCCCAGGCTGGCCTGCCACAGGGGTGAAGGCTGCGGCTGCAGGAGGGCACAGGAACACGGGCCAGGGCCCAGATGGCCTGGGGTTTGGACTCAGAACACAAGCCACTGCCGATCCCAGGACCCTGGACTAGTCGCCACCTTAGGGAACCTCAATTTCCTCTGCCTTCAAGTGGGAATAATGACACCTTCCAGCCAAGCTTGTGACATTGCGAAGATCAAATGAGATCTGTGTATGGGGCAATTCCTTGGGAGGCTTCGAAGCCCACACTGCCCAGGGTTTTTTCTTTTAATTTTTTTTGGACACAATTTCACTCTGTCACCCAGGCTGGAGTGCAGTTGTGCAATCTAGGCTCACTGTAAAGTCTACCTCCCGGGTTCAAGAGAGTCTCATGCTTCAGTCTCCTGAGTAGCTGGAATTACAGGTGTCCTCCACCATGCCTAGCTAATTTTTGTGTTGTAGTAGAGATGGGGTTTTGCCATGTTGGCTAGGCTGGTCTCGAACTCCTGACCTCAAGCAATCCGCCCATCTCGGCCTCCCAAAGTGCTGGGATTACAAGTGTGATCCCAGCCCCAAGGTCTTAATCTAATAGTATTTGTTGGCCAGGCACAATAGCTCACACCTTTAATCCCAGCACTTTGGGAGGCAGAGGCGGGGGTGGATTGCCTGAGCTCAGGAGTTTGAGACCAGCCTGGGCAACACGGTGAAACCTCATTTCTATTAAAATACAAAAAAGTAGCTGGATGTGGTGGCGTGCACCTGTATTCCCAGCTACTTGGGAGGCTGAGGCAGGAGAATTGCTTGAACTCGGGAGGCAGAGGTAGCAATGAGCCAAGATTATGCCACCGCACTCTAACCCAGGGTGACAGAGCGAGACTCCGTCTCAAAAATAATAATAATAAAAGATAATAATCATATTTATTTATGTGAAAGAGGGAAAGATAAGCATCCCTAGGAATGCCTATCCCTCCTGGAGAGACCCCTCCCTCTAGCCCAGTGGCTTCTCCTCCTGGGTTTCCTGCAGCTGTCCCTGGACGCTGGGGGCCCTTCTGAGCAACCCCACCCCTAGCTTGCTGGAAGGATGAGCTGGGGATGCTGTTTCCCCCCGGTGAAGCCCCAAGGCTGAGGCAGCAGCCCAGCCCAGACTCTGCTTTGGAGGACGGGCCCTTGAGCACGTCCTGGCCACTCATGAGCCAGGAAGCAGACTTTTCCTTTTGGGGCCTAGCCCCTGAGTGCAAGAGGTCCTGTCAGGGTGGGGAATACAGGGGCTGCTGTAGACCCAATCTCCTTCGTCCCATTTGGCATACATAACATGACCCTTTTGTCTGTGCCAGATACATGTGGACATCAAGATTCAGACTCAGGTCAGGCGTGGTGGTTCATGCCCGTAATCCCAGCACTTTGGGAGGCTGAGGCAGGCGGATCACCTAAGGCCAGGAGTTCAAGACCAGCCTGGCCAGCATGGCAAAACCTCTTCTCTCCTAAAAATAAAAAAATTAGCCGGCTGTGGTGGCACGTACCTGTGATCCCAGCTACTTAGGAGGCTGAGGCAGGAAAATGGCTTAAACCCAGGAGGCAGAGGTTGCAGTGAGCTGAGATAGCACCACTGCACTCCAGCCTGGGCCACAGAGCGAGATACCATCTCAAAAAATATATATAAAACATAAATAAGTGAAAAATAAAAGATTCAGACTCAGAAAACCAGAGGGTCCTGAGCAAGGAGTCCAGTGGGGTGCACAGACCAGGAAACATGGTAGAGGATTCTCAAGTGATGCAGAGGAGGAAGCAATGGACTTTGCCAGGCAATTAGGACAAGGATGTGCTGGCAAGGTTTTGAAGGATGAGTAGGAGTTTGCCAGGGGAGGAAAGTGACCCCACTTGTTTAGTTTCCTCTATAAAGTGGGGACCTCACTGTGTGGCTTTTTGTAAGGTACTGAGAACAATGCCTGGCACATGGTGCCATTTAAGTGCTGGGTGGATGCGGTGGCAATGACAGTAGTAATGACATGCTAAGCTCGCAGCCTCTCTGCCTCCCACAGGCAGCACCTTGAAGGTGCCTGAAACCCAGAACTTCAGGAATCCAGGGTTATTTATTCTGTGTAAGTGCAGAGGTTCTTCTGCCTCCAGGCAGCTTCTGGTCTGGGCCCTGACTGAATTCCCACTGGGTGCTCCAGTTGTGAAACCCACTATTGGTCTATACTCCAAGTGTTTTCCCTGGAGAGGCTGGCCCCAACCTCTCATAGGGAGAACCTGGCTGGGCACGGTGGCTCAAGCCTGCAATCTCAGTACTTTGGGAGGCCGAGGTGTGTGCAAATCACTTGGGCTCAGGAATTCAAGACCAGCTTGAGCACCAGGGTGGAGCCCTGTCTCTACCAAAAGACAAAAACGTTATCCAGGTGTGGTAGTGCATACACCTGGTCCCAGCTACTCAGGAGGCTGAGGCAGGAGGATTGCTTGAGTCTGGTAGGTGGAAGTTGCGGTGAACCAAGACTGTGCCATTGCACTCCAACCTGGGCAACACAGTGAGATCCTGTCTCACAAAAAGAAAGAAAGAGAAGAAAGGAAAAAAGGAAGGAAGGAAGGAAGGAAAGGAAAGAAAGGGTCACAGTTCTTGGAGGCTTTCTGGCCAAGACAAACTAAAGACCTTTTTCTTTTAAAATAAATAAATAAAATTTTTAAACAGTAGAAGCTGGGCGCAGTGGCTCACACCTGTAATCTCAGCACTTTGGGAGGCCAACTTAGTGAAACCCTGTCTCCATTAAAAATACAAAAAAAATTAGCTGGGCATGGTGGCAAATGCCTGTTGTCCCAGCTACTCAGGAGACTGAGGTGGGAGAATCACTTGCACCTATGAGGTGGAGTTTGCAATGAGCCGAAATCATGCCACTGCACTCCAGCCTGGGCAACAGAGTGAGACCCCATCTCAGAAAAAAAAAGAGGCCGGGCGCGGTGGCTCACGCCTATAATCCCAGCACTTTGGGAGGCCGAGGCAGGTGGATCACGAGGTCAAGAGATCGAGACCATCCTGGTCAACATGGTGAAACCCCATCTCTACTAAAAAATACAAAAATTAGCTGGGCATGGTGGTGCACACCTGTAGTCCCAACTACCTGGGAAGCTGAGGCAGGAGAATTGCTAGGACCCAGGAAACGGGGATTGCGGTGAGCCGAGATTGCACCATTGCACTCCAGCCTGGGTAACAAGAGCAAAACTCCGTCGCAAAAAAAAAAAAGAAAAAAATGCATGGGTTTAGTGGCTCACGCCTGTAATCCCAGCACTTCGGGAGGCCGAGGTGGGTGGATCACCTGAGCTCAGGAGTTTGAGACCAGCCTGGCCAAAAGGGTAAAACCCCATCTCTACTAAAAATACAAAAAATTAGCCAGGCGTAGTGGCCTGTGCCTATAATCCCAGCTGCTTGGGAAGCTGAAGCAGGAGAATCACTTGAACCCGGGAGACAGAGGTTGCAGTGAGCCGACATTGCGCCATTGCACTCAGCCTGGACAACAAGAGCAAAACTCTGTCTCAAAAGACGCTGGGCTTTGCCAAAGATGAAGGCTGAGGAGGCCGGGGGCAGAGCTACAGCCAGTGCTCCCCTTCTGCTGTGCTGGTTCCTGGGGGGACCGCTTCTCCCGACCAGATCTGGCCCCTGTTGGAGCTGCCCAGGCAGTGTCCACACAGAAGCCTTCCCCGCAGCTGCTTGGCCCAACGGGAAAGGCTGGGTCAAGGCCACCCTTACTGCCTCCTCTTCCTTTTCTTTCCCAGGAATTGACTTTTCTGTTTGGAGCTGAGACACGGGTCCCCTGAGGATGCCTGCAGCAAGGGGATCTTCCCAGCCAACCTCCTCTCATGCTGCTCATGCAGGCGGAGAATGTTTTGGGCTCATTCCCTAGGGATCACGCTGGGAGCCAGGCTCTGAAAGTAGAAGGAAGTGTGACGGAGGGAAAGGCAGGGAGCTGGTCACACTAGCTGGCATCAGTGACGCCCTCGTGTGTGCTGGCACTGCCTAACCTCCTTTTCCCCTCATCCCTGCAGTCGTCACACTGAGACAGAGGGTCTACGCTCATCTCCACTTCATGGATGAAGACACTGGGGCACAGGGCCACTAAATGCTCCTGAAGGCCATAGGTCAAGCCCAAGTCCATGGGCTCACACACACGCTGTGCTCAGCCCCACAGCCCCTGCCTCCCGCGAACTCCAAGAAAGGGAGGGAGACACAGAGTCACCACAGCCCATGGGCTTCCAGGACCCCAGCCTGGGGTGCCAGCTGCCAGGGCTTCCCCGAGGGGGGACTCTGAGATGGGTTTCCAGATGGGGGGCCTGGGGAGACCCCATGCACAGCAGATGGAGCAGGGGCTCCAAGGAGGGGAAGGTGGGCCCTGGGGAGGGAGGAATGCCATCTCCAAGCTCAGGGGTACAGACCAGGGGGGCCGGAACTGGCAAGTAGGAAGGCTGGCAGGAAGGAAGCCCAGGGTGTCCCCTTCTCTCACAGGCATCGGGCAGCTCTTTCACTAAGAGAGTTTAGCCTGGGCAACATTGGGAGACCCTGTCTATACAAAAAAAAAAAAAAAAAAGACAGGCCGGGCGCAGTGGCTCACACCTAAAACCCAGCACTTTGGGAGACTGAGGCAGGAGGATGGCTTGAGCCCAGGAGTTTAAGAACAGCCTGAGCAACATGGTGAAACCCCATGTCTACTAAAAATACCAAAAGTAGCCAGGCCTGGTGGTGCATGCCTGTAGTCCCAGCTACTCGAGAAGCTGAGGCGGGAGGATCACGTGAGCCTGGGAGGCAGAGGTTGCAGTGAGCCAAGATCGCACCACTCCCGTCCAGCCTGGGCGACAGAGTGAGACTTTGTCTCCAAAACAATAAAGATAAAAGTAAAAAAAACAAAGAGAGTGATACCCAGATTTGGGCATCTCCAGTATTTCTCATTGGGACCCCCCCACACACACACACCTTTTTTTTTTGAAACAGGGTCTCACTGTGTCCCCAGGCTGGAGTGCAGTGCTACAGTTGTGACTCACTGCAGCCTCTGCCTCCAAGGCTCAAGCGATCCTCCCACTCAGCCTCCCAGAGGGCTGGGATCATGGGTGTGAGCCACCACGCGACACCAGTCTGTTTTCACTCCCTCTTCCCCACGTCTGTCTGGAAGCCTCTGCCTTGCACCTTATGAGGGCTCAGTACATATCTGTAGACTGATTGGGCCAAAGAACGAGCAAGTGAGTGGATAAATGAACCAAGTGGTAAGTTGACTAGGACACAGGACTCTTGATCAATCCCCAGGGCCCAGCTCCTCCATGGAGCCCAGGTAACTGGGGTAGCCAGCAATGGCCTCTGTGCCAAGGGCAGGAGCCCAGGGAGAGGGTGGCAGCTGCTCACCCTGGCTCCCAGGCCAGGGGAGACAGCGCTTCCCATCGAGTCTGAGCTGCTCTAGATGGCCTGTCCCAGGCAAGGTGGCCCCTCCGTCCCACCCTCCTCCCCCTCCCACACGTGTGTCTCTGCGGAGGGGGCACAGAGCCTGTGCTGGCTTTCCCAGGGCCACGTCTCTCCTTGTTTTCTCTGAAAACATTCCCACGTCCAAAACAAATGAGGACAATTGACCTAGCCGAGGTTACCTTGGTCTTCCTGGCTCAGTGTCGGTTCCCAGCTTATTTTTACGAGCTGTTTAATCTGCACACTGTCCTCTGTTCTCAGTAAATGAGGCTGCACATTCCAGGATGGCCTCGAATGATAACACCAGCCGTCTAGACGGAGGCCGGCCCACTGACACTATCATCAATAAAAATAGCTTTGTGTTCCAGTCTCTCGCCAGAGCCCGGGAGGGGCCGGCACATTCCCTGCAGGCTGGCTGTGCCAGGGCTCACCCAGTCTCCCTGCCTGGCTCTGCCCCACACCCCATGCCCAGGGGAGCCTGGAAGAGCCCGCACCGCCTGTGGGCAGGAGGGAGGAGGCGGGTGTTCCCGGAGTGGCCTGCCAGGGCCGTGTTGGTGAAGCATCCGCCTGACCCCTCCTGGATGCTCCCCACTCCACGTGGCCTGGGGAAGCTGCTTGGGCAGTGGATACCCAGGCGGTCATATGGGGCTTTACTTTATTTTTGTTTTTTAAGGCAGATTCTCACTCTGTTGCCGAGGCTGGAGGGCAATGGCGTGATCTCGGCTCACTACAGCCTCCAGTTCCCGGGTTCAAGCAATTCTCATGCCTCAGTCTCCCAAGTAGCTGGAACTAGAGGCGTGCAACACCACACCCAGCGAATTTTTTATATTTTTAGTAGAGATGGGGTTTCGCCATGTTGCCAGGCTGGTCTCAAACCCCTGGCCTCAACTGACCCACCTGCTTCAGTCTCCCAAAGTGCTGGGATTACAGGCATGAGTCATTGCCCCGGCCTAGGGGCTTTAACTTCCAACTCCGAAGTCAGGGCTCTACCTACTGCTTGTTGGGCCCGGGCCTGCCCTGGGACAGGCTGCAGGATGCAGACCCAGGACTGCCTGGGATTACACCCAAGACAAAAGCTGCTCAGCCCGAGAAATCAAGGCCCGCAGTGGGGAGTTTCAGTTGCTCGCCCTCCTCTCACGGTCCTTTGCTCCACGTGCCCCTCGCTCCCTCCGTCGCTCGTTCACTGACTGCTCCTTTACCTGCTCCTTGAACACGGAATCCCTGCCCTTGAGGAGCCGGACAGGGTGGGCTCAGGTCTCAGAGCAGGAGACGGGCAGAGGGAGCTGGGGTGTCCCCTGAGCTCAGTGGGCAATGGCGCTGCTGCACATGTTATGTGGGTGTGCCAGGGTGCGCAGGGTGTGCTGGCATCTCCTTGTGTGTCCAGGCCAGGCCCCAGGCACAGGCCCAAGTCTCCACACTCGCCCACATGCTCTCAATAGATTTGTTTACATCTACACTGAGAATGGTGCCCTGGTAGGGGAGATACCCTAGTGCAGTATACAACCTGAACACCTGTACAAGGCAGCTCTGTGCCACCTTCCCTCCCTTCCCCATTCGGATTGAGTCTCGGGAACAAAAACCCTTGGTCCTCTTTGGGTCAGTAGAGTCTTCATTTTGGCCTCTCATATGGGTATGGGGAGCCATAAGGGACAGTGGTGAGCAGGAGAATTACAGAGCACAAAGAGGATTCTGTAAGATGGAACCGGCTGAGGGGTGGGGAATGGGGCCTTGGGCTGGATATGACCCAGCACACCATATGTGCCCTCTAGATGGGGCGGAGCTTCTGTTTTTGTTATGAGTGACCAGGGGACCAGGTCCCTGCCATGCAGGCTCCTAATCCAGTGCTCTGGCCCATCCTGGAGGGGAGAGCTTCCCGGGTGGGACCTGCCAATGCCACGCTGAGGCTCCACAGCCCTGAGGCTCTCCAAATGCTGCCTCTCCATCTGCAGAGAGCAGGGCCCTTGAGAGACGAGCCAGAGGAAAATGGGGGCCACGGGCTGACCCTCGGAGGGTCAGCACCAGGACAGCATGTCGCGAGAAGCACCTGGGCCCTTCCCCTACTCAACAACAGCTGGGAGGAGGCAGGGGTCCTTCTGTCAGGATCTCTGCTGACCTTCTTTTTTTTATTATTTATTTTTATTTTTATTTTTTTATAAAGATGGGGTTTCACCATGATGGCCAGGCTGGTTTTAAACTCCTGACCTCAGGTGATCCACCCACCTCAGCCTCCCAAAGTGCTAGGATTACAGGCGTGAGCCACCGCGCCGGGCCTGCTGACCTTCTTTATCTAAATAGCAGCTTCATTTTTATTTTTATTTATTTTTATTTTTTTTAAAGATAGGGTTTCACCATGATGGCCTGGCTGGTCTTGAACTCCTGACCTCAGGTGATCCACCTACCTCGGCCTCCCAAAGTGCTAGGATTACAGGTGTGAGCCACCACGCCCGGCCTTATTTTTATTTTTTTGAGACGGAGTCTCTGACGCCCAGACTGGAGTGCAGTGGCACAATCTCAGGTCACTGCAACCTCCACTTCCTGGGTTCAAGCGATTATCACGTCTCAGCCTCCTGAGTAGCTGGGACTACAGGCATGTGCCACCACACCCAGCTAATTTTTGTATTTTTCGTAGAGAAAAGGTTTCACCATGTTGGCCAGGTGGGTCTCAAACTCCTGACCTCAGGTGATCCACCCACCTCAGCCTCCCAAAGTGCTAGGATTACAGATATGAGCCACCGCATCTGACCTAAATGGAATCTTTAGACCTGAATGTTCAGGAAGGAATTCCCAAAATCATGCCAAGCAGATCTACCATGGGGAGGGGTCATCCCTCCAGTTCCCGGCTCAGGACAGGGTTCTTCAGATGGAGGGTGCCTGCGGCCTTCAGAAAAAGGGCCACACACCCTGGAGATGCTTCTCCTTTCTCTCGCTTTCTCCCCTTACACCAACAGTGCACAGCCGGGCGCGGTGGCTCTCGCCTATAATCCCAGCACTTTGGGAGGCCAAGGCGGGGGATTATGAGGTCAAGAGTTGGAGACCAGCCTGACCAACATGGTGAAACCCCGTCTCTACTAAAAATACAAAACTTAGCAGGGTGTAGTGGCTGGCTCCTGTTGTCCCAGCTACTCAGGAGGCTGAGGCAGGAGAATCGCTTGAACCCGGGAGGTGGAGGTTGCAGTGAGCTGAGAGATCACACCACTGCACTCCAGCCTGGGGGACAGAGAGAGACTCAATATATTTAAAAAAAAAAAAAAAAAAACAGTGCACAAAGCAAAGAAAATGCCTCTCTGCCCAAGTATTCAATAGTAACGATGTCAGAAGAGGAACGTGAGTGCTTCCTGTGGCCCCAGCTTATACCCTCGTCATGACACAGAGACTGACCACCAGGCCAGGTGTCTTCTCACCTGCTAGGGCCATGGAACTGGCTTCGCTGTGCCCCCAACTGCCTGCCCCACCAGATGTCTCTCCGTCCCAGCCTCAAGGAAGGGATTCGGAGAAAACACTAGGAGACCGAAAGGGGAACAAGGAAGGGCGAAGAAAAGAAGGGAAGACCAGCCGCTCATCTCCTCCCCAGGGAAAGCATCGGTGGGAAGAACGGGGGGTGACGATGGCCCATCTAGAAAGGACCAGGACCAGGGCAGGACAAAACCGCCAGGTCTCTCGACTTGTTACCAACCCTCCTTCCTCAACACATAGGAGGAGCTAAAACAGAGGCAGAGGGAAGAATGAAGACGAGTCCAAAGAGTTTCAATGCACAGACCTACGCATTTTACATTTGAAAACGACAGGGGCTGGGCGCAATGGCTCACGCCTGTAATCCCAGAACTTTGGGAGGCCGAGGCGGGCAGATCACTTGAGGTCAAGAGTTCAAGACTGGCCTGGCCAACATGGTGAAACCTTGACTCTACTAAAAATACAAAAAAAATTTAGCCAGGCATGGTGGCATACACTTGTAATCCCAGCTACTAGGGAGGCTGAGGCATGAGAATCACTTGAACCTAAGAGACAGAGGTTGCAGTGAGCCGAGATTGCACCACTGCACTCCAGCCTAGGTAACAGAGTGAGACTTTGCCAAGAGAAAGAAAGAGAGAAAGGGAGAAAGAAAGGAGGAAGGAAAGGAGGGAGGAAGGGAGGGAGGAAGAAAAGAGAAAAGAAAAAAGAAAAGAAAAGAAAAGAGAAAAGAAAAGAAAGAGAAAATGATAGGAAAATCTGTGAGTCAAAGGCCAGGGAAGAGTAGTTTGACCTTGCACAGCTGGCAGGGACTGGAGCAAAAATCAAAGGACTCCATTCCAGAAACCAGCTCCGAAAGCCCATGCAAAGCCCCCCAGAGCACCCAACCTCATTTAATGCTGGCAGCACTCCTACAAGGTTGGATTTTTGTCCTCTTTTTACAGAGGAGGAAGTTGAGGCACAAAAGGGGAAAGCCTTGACCGAAGTGTGACTCACAGCTGGCAGGAGGCAGGGCCAGGGTTCAGACAGAGACTGCTCTGACTCCAAGCCGGGCCTTGTCCCCCTCGGCCTCTCCGTGCCACACACTGCCTGGCACTGCGTTAGCTCAAGACGTGTTTATTCAATGCATGATCTGGAATAGACAGAGCCTCCCGTCTCGCACATCAGCCACTGAAACAAGCATTTGTTGAGGATGTCGAGGGTGGCAAAGGCAGCATCAGGCCAGCAGCCCTGACTTCATGGGCCTCCAGGCACAAGCTGGTCAGAGGGGAGACAAAAGGGAGACATCCACACACAGGACCTAACTGTAGAGGGCCCGGCTCCGCTGCACCCTGGGGAGGCTCAGAGGCTGGGGTTTTAGATGTGGGCACAGCACCTGCTGAATATCTTCTAAGGCCTGGGAAATCTGCTCACATCCAAAGTCCCACTAGAGCCTCTCAAAAAAAGGGGAACAGGCCCCATTTTTACAGCAAGAGAAACTGAGGCTCAGAGGGTTCAAGGGCAGTCCAGGGTCACGTAACCTGATTATGGCAGGCAGGCTTCCTCCAGATCCTCTGTGGGGGGCATCTGGGGCCCCAGTGCCTGAAGCTGGAAGGGCACACTTTGAAGGAGCAGCTTGGCAGCTGCCGTGCAGCTGAGTCATCCGTCCCTGGGGAGGGTTTATGGTATTGAAGTCCTTGTGACCAGGGTCCTCGGAGGTGAGGACTAAACTCTGACCTTTTCTCTCTCTCTCTCTCTCTTTTTTTTTTTTTTGGCCAGAGTCTCGCTCTGTCACCCAGGCTGGAGTGCAGTGGTGAGGTCTCGGCTCACTGTAACCTATGCCTCCCGAGTTCAAGCAATTCTCCTGCCTCAGCCTCCCAAGTAGCTGGGATTACAGGAGCCTGCCACGACGCCCGGCTAATTTTTTTTTGCATTTTTAGTAGACACGGGGTTTTACCATGTTGGCCAGGCTGGTCTCAACCGCCTGACCTCATGATCCGACCACCTCGGCCTTCCAAAGCATTGGGATTACAGGCGTGAGCCACTGCGCCCGGCCTCTTTTTTCTCTCTTGCCCAAACTCCTATCTAAGGGGCCTAGGGAGTGTGAAAGGAAAATAAATCTTGGGATCCCAAAATCACGAATCAAAGGGAAAAGTCAAGCTGGGAACTGCTTAGGGCAAACCCGCCTCCCATTTTATTCCTTAAAAAAATAGCTACTGGCCTGGGCGGTGGTTCACACCTATAATCCCAGAACTTTGGGAGGCCAAGGCAGGCAGATCACCAGGTCAAGAGATCAAGACCATCCTGGCCAACATGGTGAAACCCCGTCTCTACTAAAAATTAGCCAGGCATGGTGGCTTGCGCCTGTAGTACCAGCTACTTGGGAGGCTGAGGCGGAAGAATCGCTTGAACCCAGGAGGCGGAGGTTGCAGTGAGCTGAGATTGCGCCACTGCACTCCAGCCTAGTGAAAGAGCAATATTCTGTCTAAAAAAAAAAAGAAAGAAAGAAAAAAATGTACTAAGGGCAGGCACAGTGGCTAACACCTGTAATCTCAGCACTTTGGGAGGCCGAGGCGGGCAGATCACGAATGAGGTCAAGAGATCGAGACCATCTCAGCCAACATAGTTAAACCCCAACTCTCCTAAAAATATAAGAATTAGCTGGGCGTGGTGGTGCGAACCTGTTGTCCCAGCTGCTCCAGAGACTGAGGCAGGAGAATTGCCTGAACCCGGGAGGCGGAGGTTTCAGTGAGCTGAGATCCTGCCACCGCACTCCAGCCTGGCAACAGAACGAGACTCCGTCTCAAAAATAAAAATAAAAAATAAAAGAAAAATAGCAACCAAGATTTTAAAAAAGCTCCATACCTCCCACACAATTTGTCCACAAGGAATTTCTTTGTGGACAAAGGACAGACCAAACTCAGTCGTCCCTCTGCTCACTGAGATACATGCATATCTGATTGCTTCCTTTGGAAAGGCTAATCAGAAACTCAAAATAATGCAACTATTTGTCTGTTAATCTACCTATGACCTGGAAGCCCCCTCCCCTATTCGAATTGTCCCGCCTTTGCAGATCAAACCAATGTACATTTACATATATTGATTGATGTTTCGTGTCTCCCTAAAATGTACAAAACCAAGCTGTGCCCCAAACACCTTGTATAACATACATGTCGTCAGGACCTCCTGAAGCTGTCATGGGCATGTCCTAACCTTGGCAAAATAAACTTCCTAAATCAAGACTTGTCTCAGGCCGGGCTCGGTAGCTCACGCCTATAATCCCAGCTATTTGCGAGGCTGAGGCAGGAGAATCACTTGGACCCAGGAGTCAGAGGTTGCAGTGAGTCAAGATCTTGCCACTGCACTCCAGCCTGAGCGACAGAGGGAGACTCTGTCTCAAAAAAACTAAAAATAAAAAATAAGATCAATGTTTGAGATGTTTTGCAGACCATGCACTTGATGGTGCTTATCAAGCTGGCACCACCCAGATCGATAAGCTAGCTCATCTGATCTTGCAGCCCCTACCCAGGAACTGACAGTGCAGGAAGACAGCTCCAACTCCCTATGATTTCATTTCTGACTAATCAGCATTCCTGGCTCACTCGCTTCTCCTACCCACCAAGTTATCCTTAAAAACTCTGTTCCCCGAATGCTCAGGGAGTATGATTTGAGTAGTAATAAAGCTCTGGTCAGCACAGCCAGCTCTGCATGAATTACTCTTTCTCTATTGCAATTCCCCTGTCTTGATGAATTGGCTCTGTCTAGGCAGCGGGCAAGGTGAACCCTTGGGTGGTTACATTGCGATATGGAAGAAGCCCCAATGCCATATCCACCCTCCCCCTTCTCTCCCTCAGTTGACCGATGAAGCCTCTGTCTGCCTTCCCTGGCACACTAGAGCTTTGGAGCCCAAGCTGCACCTGTTCTTCCCAGAAGTCTCAGCGGTACCCTGATTCTCCTCTGGGAAACCACCTTTCAGGCATGTGACCCAGTTCACCGGTGGCTTCCTTGAGACCCTCCCAGGCACTGTGGGGAAAGCAGCTCTCTTTCTGCTGAGACTCTGGAGCTGGTAGGATGAGGGTCTGGAGAGCCTGGGAGGCATCATAGCCCGGCTGCTGCAGAAGGAATCAGCTCCTGGGGGGAGACAAGGGGTGCACCTCTTCCAGGCTGGCATGCGCTCACGTGAGTCCAGAGGTGGTTCAGGCCAGTCCACCCCCAGGATCTTGAGGCACATGAGCCAATACAGTCTCTCTTTTGCTGAAGCTAGTTGGAGCTGGGTTTCTCTCACCTGCAGCAAGCGCACCATCAGGCCCCCCTCCTCCTGAAGGACCCGAAGGACCCAAAGGACCCCTCCCAGAGGCAGAACTGGCTTTCCTGGGACCCTGAGAGAGGGAGGACATTGCCCATGGCAGTGACACCCAGTGGTCAAGAGCACCAGTCTTGAGGCCAACTTTGGCCCCATCTCAGCAGCAAGGCCTTGGGCAAGCACCTGGGCCTCCTGGAGCGTCTGTCCCATCCTTTCAAGTGGGAGTGACAGTAACTGTGAGGACAGAAGGAGATGGAGTCGGTGCTCCATGTCAGTCACTATAGCCATCAGTGTCCCAACAGGAAATGACAGCATTTGTCAGGATAATTCTAGGAAGGCTTATTTACAAGGTGGGGCTCTAAGGGAACCCCAAAGACAGGTGGAAAGTGAAGGAACCCAGGGCTGGCAGTGGCAGTGCTGTCTCCACTCCTAGGCCCAAAAGGACGATGGTGGGAAGCAATTACACAAAACAGAATGCAAGCCGGGCACAACAGGACACCCTAAGGGGAGCAGTGACTTCAGTCAAGGGACAAGGCCAGTCCAAGGGGCCTTGCATCGGGTTAACTCATATCCCCAAAGATTCACATTCACCCAGAATCTCAGAACGCGACCTTATTTGAAAATAGGTTCTAGGCTGGGCTCAATGGCTCATTCCTGTAATCCCAGCACTTTGGGAGGCCGAGGCAGGTGGATCACTGGAGGTCAGGAGTTCAAGACCAGCCTGACGAACGTGGAGAAACCCTATCTCTCCTAAAAATACAAAATTAGTCAGGTGTGGTGGCACATGCCTGTAATCCCAGCTACTCAGGAGGCTAAGGCAGGAGAATCACTTGAACCAGGGAGGCAGAGGTTGTGGTGAGCCAAGATCGCACCATTGCACTTCAGCCTGGGCAACAAGAGCAAAACTCCGTCAAGAAAGAAAGAAAGAGAGAGAGAGAGAGAGAGAGGAAGAAAGGAAAGAAAGAAAGAAACGAAGGAAGGAAGGAGGGAGGGAGGGAAGGAAGGAAGGAAGAAAGGAAGGAAGGAAGGAAGGAAGGAGATAGGTTCATTTGTTCACATAACCAGTTAAGGATCCAGAGATGACGTCATCCTGGTTTTAGGGAGGGGCCCTAAATCCAATGACAGGTGTTTCTATAAGAAGAGGAAGGAGCCAGGCGCAGTGGCTCATGACTGAGCAATTTGGGAGGCTGAGGCCGGGAGATCGCTTGAGGTCAGCAGTTGGCGACCAGCCTGGCCAACATGGGGAAACCCCATCTCTACTAATAATACAAAAATTAGCCAGGCGTGGTGGTACATGCCTTCAGTCCGTCTCAGCTATTTGGGAGGCTGAGGCACAAGAATCGCTTGGACCTGGGAGGCAGAGGTTGTAGTGAGTAACGAGCTGAGATTACACTACTGCACTCCAGTCTGAGCGACGGTGAAACTGTCTAAGAAGAAAAAGAAGAAGAAAGGACACAGGGGTGAGGGGGAGGTAGAGCCAGGATCCAGAGGGGCAAGAGAAAGGCAGAAGAGAAGAGTGATGGTTGCAGTGACATTCCACCCGGATGTCTACAGATACGTGGCTCTTCAGTCCCCACTGCATCCACAGAGACCCCGCAGGCCCCTTGCCCGCCCACCTGGCTGTCATGCTGCTGCTGAGAACATGGGCATCTTGGTCTGTTTCCTCCCTGCTGGTTATCACATGTGCATCCACAAGATTGCTCCAGAGACCCACCCTTGCTTTCTTTTCCCATGCCCACATGCCGTTCTAGACCATCATGGAACAAAACATTAGAAAACAGGGTCCCCATTTGCAGGAGAGAGAACCGAGGATGGCTTTCACCAGGGAGGCGCAAGGCGAGGAGACGTGCAATAGTTTTGCTTCAGTCATCTTTTGCCAGCTTCTCCACCAAATACCAAACCCCAAGCCCCTCAGCCACCCCCCGCCAGGGTCCCGGAGAGCAGCGAATACACCCCCGACCGGCTTTGTGATCGCCAGCTCCAGTGGCTCCCACTGAGTCCGTGCCAGGAACTGAGTTCTGCCTACGCTTCCTGATTACAGATTGCCAGGAAAGGGCTAAACGTGTCCACCGACTCTCTGGCCTCCAACATTGCAGTTCTCCATTTTTTCCCATGCAGTAGACATAATAGATGGAGATATTCATGAAAGAAGTACGCTCCGATTTTAATGGAAGTTCCCAAAAGAAAACTGTTCACAGAGCGGTACCATAATTCATAATTACCCCAACAAACACTAAATGGCAGTGACTGACATAAAGACAGGCTGAGGGTCCCACACAGCTGGCTGGAACTCCACCCTCTCTCCCACCTGAGAACACGAATGGCTGGGAGTGACATTAGCGGAAGGCTTTTGGGGTTGCAAGTAACAGAATCCTACTTCAAACGAGGGTAAGTAAAACGGGGGCATTAGTGTTTTGTGTATCAGAAAAGCTGAAGATCAGTTTGATTGAAGCTTGACTAGGGTGGCCGGGGAGCACCCACCCTGTCATCTCTCTCAGCTCAGGGTCCCTGGTTTTCTTGTGTGGGGTCCATCAAGAGGTGGGCTCTCCCCTGACAGTGCTCAGGCAGCCGCCAGCGCCCTCTGGGCTTACATTGATTCTCGGCCACCTCTGAGGGAGGAGTGATTTTTCTCTCCCCGACGACGTCTGCAAATATCCCCAAACAGCCCTGTTGACTCCTGGCCACCTGCACCGTGACCAGGGAGATGCCCTCTTCCGATTAATTTTCTGTCACATGCCCCAAGGAGCCAGGGCATGATGGGCCAGCTCTAACCAAACCCAGGACTGAGAGTAGGGAGCGGAGTTTCCCAAAAGAAGGTCCAGGAGCTGTCACCAGAAGAGAAACCAACACCCAGCAGGGCAGGCAAGACCACGGGCGGCCGCTGTGAGGTTCTTGCAGCTGCTGTAGCGAACAGCCACATAAATCAATGCTTAAAACAACACAAATGTATTAACGTACAGCTCTGGAGACCAGAAGTGCTGGAAGCAATGCGTCAGCTGGGCTAGTTCCTTTTGGAAGCTCTAAGGGAGAATCTGTTTCCTTGCACTTTCCAGCTTCTAAAGGCCACCTGCGTTCCTTGGCTCTCGGCCCCATCCTCCCTCTTCAAAACCAGCAGAGCATAACATCTTCCGGTCTCTCTTCTATTCCTTTCTCTCTGTCTCTGTCTCTCTCTGACTCTGTTTCTATATGTGTGTGTGTCTCTCTCTCATCTGTCTCTCTCTTTCTCTCCCTCTCTCTTTCTTATAAGGACCCTTGAAATTAGGACTACTTGGGTAATCCCATCTCAAGGTCTTTAACTGAATCATGGCTACAAAATCTCTTTTGCCATGTAAACATCTTCAGATGGTCATTATTCTATCCACCACGTCCCAGTGAGAATTAGCCTCACCTCCATCTGAATATGCTTATGGTGAAGCCCTAACTCTCACTCAGGGCAAGTTATTCGTCCCTGCCTCAGAGGGCCTTCTGATAAGTCAGACCCCTGCAGTGGAGAAGGCTACCCTGACCTTTGATCTATGCATGCAGGGTCCAGCACTCAGTCCAGTGGCAGACAGAGAACCTTCCCCAGAAAGCACCAGGGGTTGCAGGCTCAGAGACCCAGTAGCCACACACAAGGAGAACTGTGTCCTTGCAGGTCACTGCCCAGATCTCCAGGAAGCCACAGGAAGATAAAACCATGAAGAAGAATCCCTGCACAGAGGAGAGAACTCCAGCAGCCTCCTCACCTCCACTTGCATGGGGTCTTGGGGCAGAATTCCAGGTTCAATACAGAGCCTTAAGATTTACTTTTAGACCGGGCACTGTGGCTCACACCTGGAATCTCAACACTCTGGGAGGCCACGGTAGGCGGATCATTTGAGGTCAGGAGTTCAAGACCAGCTTGACCAACATGGTGAAACTCCGTCTCTACTAAAAATACAAAAATTAGCTGGGTGTGGTGGTGAGCACCTGTAATCCCAGCTACTCAGGAGGCTGAGGCAGGAGAACCACTTGAACCTGGGAGGTGGAGGTTGCAGTGAGCCGAGATTGTGCCATTGCACTCCAGCCTGGGCAACAGAGCAAGACTTTGTCTCAAGAAAAAAAAATGTATTTTTTGGCTGGGCGTGGTGGCTTACCCCTGTAATCTCAACACTTTGGAAGGACGAGGCAGAAGGATCACTTGAGCCAAGTAGAGTTCGAGACCAGCCTGGGCAACGTAGGGAGACACCGTTGCCACCAAAAAGAAAAAAAAAGATGTATTGTTTTTTAAAAAGATAAATTATTTCCAATATGAAAGTAACAGTGAATCCTGACACAGGTCACCCTTCCTGGAGTTGACAGCAACAGAAGTGACGCCCTCTCCCCATTCCAAGAAACCCGGGATCACGGGGTCAGCAGAATTCTGGCTTCCTACCCCTGGACAGTCCGGGCTTTGGCAAAGGTGCTGTTGACAAGGAGCTGGGCTCTGCCAAGGATGTCCCAGGATGGCCTCAGCTACCCCCAGGAAGAGGGAGAGAGGAAAATGCTGCCCAGAGAGAGTGCCCAGCAGGGGCGGCCCCCAGCCCAGCTACCATGCCACCTGCCCCTGCTTCCGCAAGGGCCATTCCGTAAAAGCCCAGGGCCTTCCTGAGTCCTGTTAAACTGGACTCCACCAGGACTGAGGCCTCACATAAGCTGAGTCCCAGGCTTGGGCATGGCTCTCGTCCGTCCCCTTTTCTCTTTCCTTCTTTCTTTCTCTCTCTTTCTTCCTTCCTTTCTTTCCTTCCTTCCTTCCTTTATCTTTCTTTCTTTTTCTTTCTTTCTCGCTCTCTCTCTTTCTTTCTATCTTTCTCTCTCTCTTTCTTTCAAGTGGACAGGGTCTCACTCAGTTACCCAGGTTGGAGTGCAATGGTACAATCATGGCTCACTGCAGCCCCAACTCCAAGGCTCAAGTGATCCTCCTGCCTCAGCCTCCTGAGTAGCTGGGATTGTAAGCACATACCACCACACCTGGCTAATTTTCGATTTTTTATAGAGACGGGGTTTCACTGTGTTGCTCAGGATGGCCTCGACCTCCTCGACACAAGCCATCCTCCTGCCTCAGCCTCCCAAACTGTTGGGATTACAAGGGCCTGCCTGGCCCTTGCTGTTTGTTTCCTCCAAGAAGAACAAGGGCTTTATGGGACTGGGGGCTTCCACTTCCCCACGTGGAAACCTCAGCCTGGTCTTGGCCAGAGCTGGCTTACGAGCTAGAATCAGCGCAATTCACCTGGCCAGAGCCTTTGATGGCCCAGGCCATCCCAGCCTCGGGGGCCCAAAGGGAAAAGAAGTTCAGCTCCGGTACCTCTGGCTCCTGGAAGAGGAGGTGGGCTCCTGCTGATCTCTGCCTTGGGATGGATTCTGGAGCCCAGGATCCCCAGTCCAGGCCTGATGAGCCAGTGGTGGGAGACATTGTAAATATTTTTCAGTGAAATCCGTGAGAGAGCTCAGAAGCCACCCATGCGTGGCATGCAAGTCCAGGCCCTGCAGCAGCAACTCCGTTGGCGGGAGTCTCTCGCCGAGGCCCACCGGCCACACCCTTGGACAGGCCAGGTTTTTCCTGAGTGGAAGCAGGGTTCAGACCGATGTGCCCTGCAGGCCTGAGGAGCCCCACAGGCTATCCGGGTCCCACAGAAAAGGTGGGGGATTCTGGCCAGCAGCCGGGGAGGGGACGAAAGGGGATGCTGAGAAACTTTCAGGCTGTTTCTCCACCCTCCTGAGTCACACGGGAATGTCTGAGACCAGGAGGCAGGTGGGGGGGCGGGAAGGGGGGGAGCACTTTTCTGCAGCCTCTGCCAGGATCCCAGTGGGGGCAGGAGGAGAGACGGGCCCAGAGCTGGGCGAGGAGAGCTGGAGAGAGGCTGAGGAGGATACAGCTGCGGCCTCAAGCCCAGACAGCGCTTCCTCTCTCCCACCCCTCCCTCCTTTCCAGCAATATGGCCCACCAAAGACCTCATCCTCGGGAAACGCAGGCAGGCCCCACCCAGGAGGGCGGGGCCTGGGGTTCCCCATCCCCAGCTGAGCCCAGGGCAGCACCAGGCCTGGCCTCACCTCCCTCCACTGGCCCACCTGTGGGGGCTGTTGCCCTCACCCATGGCTTCTAGATGATCGCTTCCCCTTTCAACCCACCCTCAACACCTCACACCAGGCATACAGCTGGAGCCTAATAAATGCCAGTTTCCCTTCCTCTGCCTTAGCACACAGAGATTTTCCAGGTCTTCACTTGGTCTGACAGACTCATCAAAGGACATGGACAAATTACAAACTATCTTATTTATTTATTTTTATTTTTATTTATATATATATATTACATTTTTGAGACAGAGTCTTGCTCTGTCGCCCAGGCTGCAGTGCACTGGCGTCAAGTCGACTCACTGCAACCTCTGCCTCTCGGGTTCAAGCAATTCTCCTGCCTCAGCCTCCCAAGTAGCTGGGATTACAGGCACTCGCTACCACACCTGGCTAACTTCTGTATTTTTGTAGAGATGGGATTTCATGTTGGCCAGGCTGGTCTCGAACTCCTGAGCTCAGGTGATCTGCCCACCTTGGCATCCCAAAGTGCTAGGATTACAGGTGTGAGCCACCATGCCCAACTATTTATTTATTTATTTATAGACAGAGTCTCACTCTGTCGCCCAGGCTGGAGTGCAGCGGCGCAATCTCAACTCACTGCCACCTCCGCCTCCTGGGGTCAAGTGATTCTCCTGCCTCAGCCTCCCAAGTAGCTGGGATTACAGGCACACATCACCACGCCCAGCTAATTTTTTTGTATTTTCAGTAGAGAAGGGGTTTCGCCATGTTAGCCAGGCTGATTTCGAACTCCTAGCCTTAAGTGATCTGCCCACCTCAGCCTCCCAAAGTGCTGGGATTACAGGTGTGAGCCACCACACCCAGCCCAAATTAAGAACTAAATCATCAGCAAAAGCTGAGCTGCTCGCCCCTGAAAGAGGCAGCTGAGGACCAGCTAGGGTGGGAGGGGGTTGGGGGAGCGGGGTCCTTGCCCTGCTCTGCCCCAGGGAGACGCCACTGCAGACTCTGCCTGTGCTGCAGCCTGAGGCTCCCCTTGAACCCCCACTTCCAGCAGGGTCCCCACTGTCACTGAGACCCAGAGCTGCCGCTGCCTCTGCATCATCCTTGTTTGCTATTTGATACTTCGGGCAAGCAGAGCTGTGTTTTGCCAGCTGCCAGCTGGCAGCTCAGCCCATCCTGCAGCTGGAGGCTTGAGCGGGGGGCCCAGGGAGCCCTTTGAAGTCCTTGTCTCAGCTGACAGCCCTCCCCCCTGGCCTCCCACCAGGGAATCCCACTGCCTTTGGTATGGACAAACAGCCACAAAGCTCAGAAAAGCATAGCCACCTTTCCCAAAAATATCCTGCCCGGCCCGGCCCTGCTGGAAGCCACTGCACACGGTTCCTGGGGCTGAGACCATGGCTTTCTGCAAACTGACGTGGCCTTTGGGTGCAGCAATGGAACCAGAGGACATCAGGGTGGCCCCAACCCCAACCCAGAACCCAGGTCCCGGCCACCTCTCACACAGGCTGGGCTAGGAGAGGCGTCAGCGGAAGTTCAGTGGCAGCTGCTCCCTTTGCCCTGGGGACTAGAGGCTGGACAGCTGGGATTAGTCAGAGGTTCCGAGTTGTGTCCTCCGCCAGCTCAACCATGGGGACCTCCTCCAAGTGGAAACCCCAGCCTGGGCTTGGCTAGAGCTGGCTTATGAGCTGGAAACAGCCCCGTCCACCTGGCCGGAGACTTCGATGGCCCAGGCCACACCGGCTTCATAGGGTCCACGGGGGAGAGAAGTTCAGCTCAGAAATCTCTGGCTCCTGGAAGAGGAGGTGGGCACCTTCCTGCCAGAGCCAGATGACGTTAATTCAGCTACCCGCAAACCTCCCTGATGCCTCCTCTGTGCCAAACCCAGGGCAGCTGCCAAGATACAGAGAGAGACCAAACTCAGTCCCTACCCTAGAGGAATTCTCAGTCAGGTAAAATAATGGCAACATGGTGTGTCTGTGCCCATGGGGCAGAGGCCCAGAGAAGCAGCCTGGGACTGAGCTGAGCTAACTGGCTTTGCTGGAAGTGGGTGAAAGTGCTGCAGAGGCCTGGGAGGCAGGAGGCCAGGCCTCTGACGGTGGGGGTTCTTTCATTCAGCAGTCCCCTTCTAGCACTGACAGAGTGACAGGCCCTGGGAGGGCCAGCCCTGCACCCCAAAGCTGCTAAGTCCAGGAGGCGGGTGGCCGCAGCCACACCTGCTCATCCCTCAGCCGGGGGAAGTGACTCGCCTCTGAGGCTCCTGCAGGCTGGCTCCCAGGGGAGTATGCAGGAAAGAGTTTGCAGGTTTCACGGCCACTGCAGTCGGGCTCAGGCCTAAGGAGGGTGCAGGCCAAGCCGGCAGGTTCTAATTAAGGGACTGGGCTCCTTGCAGCCACCCAGGGGCCTGGGGGCTTCGCCAGTTTGTAGAGCAGCCAGCGCTGTTTTGCACAGCATCTCCTGGCAACGGGGGCCACTCTAACGCAGAGCCAGGTACTCTGGGAGCCGTTGTGGGCAGCAGCCAGCCACGCAGCCTGGGCTCACACATGGTCCCTTCCCAGTGCTTCCCCATTACCAGGCTGACCTGGGGAGACACAGATGCCCGCTACAGCGTGGGAAGAACTGCCCTCTCCCAGCCTGGGTCAGTGCTGCCAGAACCCAAAGGAACTGGGGACAGAGGCTGGGTCTGTGCCTCCCTTCACCACCTCAGTTTGCCCTGAGTAAGCATTCTAAAATAAAAGGAGACTGAGCACGGTAGCTTAAGCCTGTAATCCCAGCACTTTGGGAGGCCAAAGTGGGCGGATTACTTGAGGTCAAGAGTTTGAGACCAGCCTGGTCAATGTGGTGAAACTCCATCTCTACGAAAACCACAAAAAATTAGCAGGACCAGGCATGGTGGTACGCCCCTATAGTCCCAGCTACACAGGAGGCTGAGGCATAAGAATTGCTTGAACCCAGGGGGCGATGGTTGCAGTGAGCTGAAATTGTGCCACTGCATTCCAGCCTGGGCAACAGAGCGAGACTCTGTTTCAAAATAAATAAATAAATAAAATATGCTGGGCAAGGTGGCTCACACCTGTAATCCCAGCACTTTGGGAGGCCGAGGCGGGCAGACCACAAGGTCAGAAGTTCAAGACCAGCCTGGACAACATAGTGAAACCCCTTCTGCACTAAAAATACAAAAAAATTAGCCAGGTGAGGTAGCAGATGCCTGTAATCCCAGGTACTCAGGAGGCTGAGGCAGGAGAATCGCTTGAACCCATGAGGCAGAGGTTGCAGTGAGCCGAGATCATGCATTGTACTCCAGCCGAGGCGACAGTGCAAGACTCCGTCTCAAAAAATAAAATAAAATAAAAAAACCAAGAATGAGTACTGTCGCCTAGTGTCTAGACAATGCCCAGCACACAGTAGGTGCTCAAAGAATGCAGAGTGAACAACCAAACTCAGTGCTTAGAAACCTGGCTGGCATACTGTAGGCACAGTAGGCTTACAATCCACGTGTTGAACAAATGAAGGAATGAAGTCTGTCTTCAGCCCCAGGCAATGAGTTCTAGAAAGCCGGCGGCCTGTTGTGTTCATCTTGTGTCTGCAAAGCCTGATTCAGGACCCAGGACTCCCCGGGCCTGGCAAGATCCGCCCCAGCCGAGGTTCCCGTCCTGGTGCTGGGGGCCGGGGGGAGGGAGGGAGTCCAGCGGGCGGCTGGTCAGGCAGTGTGAGTCTGGCCTTTGAATGCTATTCCCGGCAGTTCCTCTGATTCACAGCTGTCCCAGGAACAGTCATGGCTGTGTCAATAAATATTGGTGACTCTTAATGACCTCTCCGTCTCGCAGGGCCGTGTGGGCCTTCCTGCCCCTCCAAAGACCGTGTCCAGGCTATTGTTTTTCTAGCCAGTGTGTAGTGCTCCCTGCCAGGGAGAGGGTGTTGGGGACCGAATGGCCCCGGCAGGCTGGTAACTCAGAAGGCATTTTCTGCCTCCTAGCTTGGCATGCTCCTTTTCACCAGAACTCCCCAGACCTCGCGGGAATGACCCTGAGCACAGAAGGATAGGCAACATTGGAGGCCCTGGCTCGGAAAGAGCCAGAAAGGAGCCACCACCTTGGCCCCTGCCCTTCCCCCTATACCTCTGCCTGGTGTCTTGTCCCTTCTCCACGCTAGAAAAGGACATCGCATCTCAGACCGACACAACACGCCAGGCAAAGATAAGCTGCCTTTCCTCCTTCCACACTTCACACTTCCACAGTTTGGGCCATGTTCAAGTTTCAGTTAAAACTCAACTGCAGCACGGCCAGGCACAGTGGCTCACGCCTTTTGATCCCAACATTCTGGGAGGCTGAGACAGGTGGATCACCTGAGGTCGGGAGTTCGAGACCAGCCTGGCCCACATAGTGAAACCCTGTCTCTATTAAAAATACAAAAATTAGCTGGGTCGTGGTGGTGTGCACCTGTAATCCCAGCTACTTGGAAGGCTGAAGTGGGAGGATTGCTTGAACCCAGGAGGTGGAGGTTGCAGTGAACTGAAATAGGACCGCTGCACTCCAGCCTAGGCGACAGGGCAAGACTCTATCTCAAAAAAAAAAAAAAAAAGAAAAAGAAAAAAAACCCTCAACTGCAGCCCTCTTTACTGGATGGCAGATTTTATCATGAAAGCAAAGAACGGTTATGAGCACACAGGATTTGTGTCATCTCCTCGATTCTACTTCAAAGAATATTCACTACATGCTTTCTATATGTCAAGCACTCTGGGGTGGTGGGAGAGGCCACCAAACCCAGGACAGGCTTGATTCTGCCCTCAAGAGCTTGCAGTTCAGAGGGAAGGGAGGCAGTGCAGCAAGCTGCTGCACACGGGACCGCAGCTCCCCAGCGAGGAATGTGGGTGCTGCCGGGGCATCATGGAGACTCAAGGGAAGGGCGGCCAAAGGCAATGTGTGATTCTTTTTGGGTTTTTTTGTTTGTTTGTTGGGTTTTTTTTTTTTTTGAGACAGTCTCCCACCGTCGCCCAGGCTAGAGTGCAGTGGCACGATCTTGTCTCACTGCAACCTCAGCCTCCAGGGTTCCAGTTATTCTCTTGCCTCAGCCTCCCAAGCAGCTGGGATTACAAGTGTGCACCAACACGCCTGTCTACTTTTTGTATTTTTAGTAGAGATCAAGTTTTTGCCATGTTGGCCAGGGTGGTCTCGAACTCCTGGCCACAAGTGATCCACCTGCTTCAGCCTCCCAAAGTGCTGGCTTTACAGGCGTGAGCCACCGTGCCTGGCCCCGGTGTGTGATTCTTGACTGGAGCTTGCATTAAAGCAAAAGAAGCAGCTGCTTTCAGGGTTTTTGGAGAATTTAATGATGGATCACATATTACATAATATCCCTGCATCAAAGCTAAATTCGTAAGTATGGAAATTGACTTTTGGCCATGCAGGAGACTGTCGTTGATTTTGGAAGGCACCTGCTGAAATATTGAGAAGGGAAGTGTCATCGTGTCTGCAACTGACTTTTGAATATTTCAGTGGTCATCCAGAAGGCAGGCTCCTGCGGGCTGAGCGGGAGGTAGCCTAGCAAAGCAGGGAGAAGAGTGTGCGCAGGACCAAGGGTGGCCCGGCAAAGGCCCACGCCCAGGAACTGCTGCGGGAGACGAGGTTGGGGGCAGGGCCAGGTCGTGGCAGGGAGTAATCAGGCAACAAGGAAGGCACACTTGGACACAGAGGGTGGCCATGGGCGTGGAGAGGGTTGGGAGGTATTTGGGAGGTAGAATTCGCAGGGGCAGCCAGGACGTGGGGAGAGAGGGTGCGGAAGGGGATAGAACCGGGAGAATGAAGGTGCCGCTTACAGAGGTGGGAGACCCAGGAAGCAGCGGAGTGGGAGTGGGAGAAGATCAAGAGCTCAATTTCAGATATGCTGGGTCTGTGGAACATCTCCAGTGAGAGACCAGGAATTTGAAGATGTGTTTGCCCAAATAACCATGGAAGCCAGTACTCTGTCCTCAGGCATGGGTGCTGGGGACGCCTCGTGGCCATGCCAGCCAGGCGAGCCGGACGCCGCAGAGGCGGGGCCAGGTGAGGACAGCCAGTATTGCCTTGCTCATCCTGCATTGGTTTTGCAGGCTCCTCTCTGTCTGCCTTGGAGGAACGGATCAAGACCGTTCACCCCACAGGCCCTCAACATGAGTCAGGATTCAGAGCTGCCCCCTGCGGCCACCCACCTCCTGTCACAGGCTGGAAAGGAGCTGATTGCCGAGAACTCAGCTGAAAGGAGGCCACACATTTCAGCCTGGGGTTCTATGTCCCCCTGTGTCTTGTTTATTTACCACTGGGGCAATCTGGGTGGCTTGGTCTGGTGGCAGTGGGATGGGCCCCCTTTCGGATGCTGGCGTCTCGTCTGGTACCAACTCCCTGCAGGCGAAGCCCATTCTGCCACCATGTAGTCATTCAGCACATAATTACTGAGCTGCTACTGTGTTTTAGGCATCGTTCCAGATGCTGGGAAGATATCAGAACAGAAGTCCAGTCTATAGGAACAGTAACTTCTTATTGTCATAAATAATTATCCAATAAAGATATATCATAATGCCGGGCACAGTGGCTCACCCATATAATCCCAGCACTTTGGGAGGCCGAGGCAGGTGGATCATGAGGTCAGGAGTTCAAGACCAGCCTGGCCAAGATGGTGAAACCCCATCTCTACTAAAAATATAAAAATTAGCTGGGCATGGTGGCGGGCACCTGTAGTCCCAGCTACTCAGGAGGCTGAGGCAGAGAATCACTTGAACCTGGGAGGCGGAGGTTGCAGTGAGCTGAAATTGCACCACTGCACTCTAGCCTGGATGACCGAGTAAGACACTGTCTCCAAACTAATTAATTAATTAATTTTAAAAAACCAAAAAATATATATAACATTAATAATATACATGATGATCATGCCTACCATGTCCTAAGCGCTCAGTATACACCAGACAGTGTGCTGAGTGCCCCATGTCCCCTGTAATCTTCACAACCACCTATGTTTAGCATTAATATTACCGTTTGACAGATGGGACAACAGCTCAGGGAAGGAAGGTAAGTGGCCGCCCAAGATCACAGCTTATAAATGTCAGGGTCAGGGTTCGAACTCAGACCTGGAGCCTGTGCTTGCAAGCTCTCAGCCTGAAACTTGCCAGGGCCCAGCTTGCCCTTTGGTGTGTGGGGGTGATACTTGGAGGCCCCATCCTGTTCAGGTCCAGCTCTGAACCTCACGGGCCTGGCCTGACACCTCATCGGCTCTGTGTCCTCCAGGTCCTGGACTCCTCCTTGCATGTGGTTCTGACCCCAGATCCCGGCTTTCATGCTGCGCTCAGCCCAACCGATCTCACTCAGCAGGAGGGAGGGAGCGCTGGCAAGGGACCAGTTCAGACAGGCGCTGGTAGGGTAGCATTGCCAGACGTTGGACAGGACATACACTAAAAAGTTGTTTGTGGGCTGGGCACGGTGGCTCACGCCTGTAATCCCAGCATTTTGGGAGGCCAAGGTGGGTGGATCACTTGAGGTCGAGAGTTCAAGACTAGCCTGGCCAACATGGGGAAACCCCATCCCTACTAAAAATACAAAAATCAGCCAGGCGTGGTGGGGCACACATGTAGTCCCAGCTACTCAGGAGGCTGAGGCGGGAGAATTGCTTAAACCCGAGAGGCAGAGGTTCCAGTGAGCTGAGATTGCACCCCTGCACTCCAGCCTGGGCGACAGAACAAGACTCCATCTCAAAAAAACAAAATGTTATTTATGGATTAACTGAAATTCAAATTTAACTGACTGATCTGTCTACTTGCTAAATCTAGCTACATAAGGGGTGAGGGTACAGAACACTGTGACAGAGATTTCAGCTAGGAGGGGGCATGAGAAGGGGGTTTGGACGAAATGCCCCAGGAAGGGTATCCTCAGGTATTCAAGAGTCTTTCATTCTGCCCTTGTAGAAGTTCAGGTGCAAGCTTCCTGTCTCCTGATCATTTTCACTCAACCAACAAGTTCTTATGTGCTTACCTAGAGAGTCGTACTTAGAGTCACTATTTACACGTCTTCCTGATCAGGCCCGTCTGTTCCTGCACCTGCTGTCTCCCCACAGCCACCACCACCAACTCCAGCAGTGCTCTCAAGTCGGTTTCCAGGGCCTGTTTCTTTCGCCAAGGGCATTCTTGGTCTCCACCCTGCCTTTCTCCCAGGAGCCCTCCTGCACCCCTAGCCCATCCATTGCAACCTGAACGTCCTGTCCTCACACTGATTACACTCTATTGCAGTCGTGCCCGAACTTCGGGAGGGTCCGAGCCTGGGAACCCTCTCCTGAGAGACGCACACGCACAATCTCCACCGCAGAGGATTTATAGACACCCCTCCCCTCTTCCAAGCCCATTCACAGACCCCAGGTTGATGTTGGAATTTCCCAGTTACTTCATTATCTTCTGTGAAACTATAAGCTCCAGAAGAGCCTTGTTCACCACAGAGCAGGGCCTGGAACATGGTATTCACCCATAACAATCCATTCCAATATCAACAAACTATCAGCAAAGGTAACAATAGTCTATGTTATATATCAGGAAGGATAAATGGCTGGGCGCAGTGGCTCATGCCTGTAATCCCAGCACTTTGGGAGGCCAAGGCGGGTGGATCACCTGGGGTCAGGAGTTTGAGACTAGTCTGACCAACATGGTGAAACCCCATCTCTACTAAAAATACAAAATTAGTGATGCAACCCTGTAGTCCGAGCTACTTGGGAGGCTGAGGCAGGAGAATCACTTGAACCTGGGAGGTGGAGGTTGCAGTGAGCTGAGATCGTGCCACTGCACTCCAGCCTGGGTGACAGAGCAAGACTCCATCTCAAAAAAAGAAAAGAAAAAGAAAGAAAGATAAATGAGCTGTATGACCCAGCCCAGTGTTGGTACAGACCAGATGCTTCCTGAATACTGTTTGAATGAATGAAAAAATGACTCAGTGCAAATGATCCAGAGCCTAGAATTTTGTCTGCTTGGCTGGGCTCACTCTGAGTGTGCTCCTCAACACCTCTCCCTGACCCCAACCCACAAAAAGCCACCTAGGTCCTGATCCTGCCCTTCCAACCCATTCAGTCCAGGTTAACCCGGGGTTCCTGGACCATCTGCCAAGATGGGTGGCCACTGGACCTACCCAAAGTAGGTGGCTCCCACCTGGGGTTTCCAGATACCTCACCTGTGCCCAGAACATGCCCATCCACTGTATCTTCATGGGAAGGGACAATGGGACCTCCAGGCCATAATTATAAGAACTAGTTCTGCTAGTTCTGGCCAGGGTTAGTGGCTCACACCTGTAATCTCAGCACCATGGGAGGCTTGAGGTGGGAGGATGGCTTGAGCCCAGGAGTTCAATACCAGCCTGGGCAACATAATGAGACCTTGTCTCAAAATAAATAAATACATAAATAAATAAAGTAAAAGAACTCAGCCAGGCATGGTGGCTCATGCCTGTAATCCCAGCACTTTGAGAGGACAAGGCAAGAGGACCCCTTGAGCTCAGGGGTTCAAGACAAGCCTGGGCAGCATGGTGAAACCCCGTGTCTACCAAAAATACAAAAATTAGCTGGGCGTGGCGGCGCACATCTGTGGTCCCAGCTCCTTGGGAAGCTGAGGCAGGAGGATTGCTTGAGCCCGGGAGGCAGAGGTTTCAGTGAGTCGAGATAGTGCTACTGCACTCCAGCCTGGGTGTTAGAGTGAGACACTATCTCAAAAATAAATAAATAAAGTAAAAGAACTAGTTTCAGCCAGGTGCAGTGCCTCACGCCTGTAATCTCAGCACTTTGGGAGGCTGAGGCAGGCGGATCACGAGGTCAGGAGTTCAAGACCAGCCTGGCCAATACGATGAAACCCCTGTCTCTACTAAAAATACAAAAATTAGCTGGGCGTGGTGGTGTGTGCCTGTAGTCCCAGCTACTTGGGAGATTGAGGCAGAAGAATTGCTTGAACCTGGGAGGCAGAGGTTGCAGTGAGCCAAGATCATGCTACTGCACTCCAGCCTGGTGACAGAGTGAGAGTCCATCTCAAAAAAAAAAAAAAAAAAAAAGAACTAGTTTCCATCTCAACTCAGACACACACGTTGCCTTTCCAAAGGGCTCCAGCCACAGGGCCACGGCTGAGTTGACACAGTGGAGCTCTATCTCTGTGTTAAGAATTTTCACATCTATGGCCACATTCTGTGCTGTGCTGACAAATGCCAAACAAGCAGCTATCTGGGGGACGGGGTGGAGGAGAGTACACATACATATGTGAACATAGAGTATAAATCCTACCACAAGTAAGTGCTTGATTACTACCCAGTCCAACAAAAAAACCAGCTCATAGTATGTTTGTTTTTTGTTGTTTTTTTTTTGAGATGGAGTCTCGCTCTGTGGCCCAAGCCGGAGTGCAATGGCACGATCTTGGCTCACGGCAACCTCCGCTTCCTGGGTTCAAGTGATTCTCCTGCCTCAGCCTCCCAAGGAGCTGGGATTATAGGCGTGTGCCACCATGCCCAGCTACTTTTTGTGTTTTTAGTAGAGATGGGGTTTCTCCATGTTGGCCAGGATGGTCTCGAACTCCTGACCTCAGGTGATCCTCCCACCTCAGCCTCCCAAGTGCTGGGATTACAGGTGTGCGCCATCGTGCCCAGCCAATATTAACATTTTCTCCATTGCTTTCTTAAATCTAGAAAATCATCAGAACAGTAAAGAAAACCCTGACTGAGACCATTTGCTCATTTCTGTGGTATAAATACTCCCAGCGCAGTTGATTTTGAGGTCCCAGCATGACATTGTTGAATGTGGAGTGGGAAGTAATGTTCAATAGCCACCATTACTAGTATTTCCACCAGGCAGAAACCATGGCTATGCCTCAGGGCATAGAAAAAAAGGAGTGAAATAATTAGCCAGGAGCCTTGAGTCTTTTCTTTTTTTAGACAGAGTCTCGCTCTGTCATCAGACTGGAGTGCAATGGTGCAATCTCGGCTCACTGCAATCTCCACCCCCCGGGTTTAAGCAATTCTCCTGTCTCAGCCTCTAGAGTAGCTGGGACTACAGGCTCGCGCCACCACACCCGGCTAATTTTTATATTTTTAACGGAGATGGGGTTTCACCATGTTGGCCAGGATGGTCTCGATTTCTTGACCGCGGGATCTGCCCTCCTCAGCCTCCCAAAGTGCTGCGATTACAGGAGTGAGCCACCCCACCCAGCCTAGTCTTGAGTCTTTAGAGGTTTGTTTTTAATATAATTTATTTAATCGTAAGTGTATAGAACTTAATTGCTAATGATAGCCATATTTAACAACTGGCTCCAACGATTTCTGAAAGTTCTCAATCAACCCTCCTGAGTCAGAACAAGTCAGCTCCACCGTGCCAGAGAGCTCACCTCTTATTCCCCCATAACTCTATAGGAAAGGTCTTTTTATTTAGTTCTATTTTACAGCTCAGGAAGCTGAGGCTCAAAGGCCACACAGCAAGGCCTTGAGTGCAGAAGGGCTTAATGCTGAGATGCTGTGAGTCCTGCACACGTTACTTAAGTTGATAGGGTGAGCAGAAACTGAACTGCAAGTGTGTTTGGGGATTTGTGGTGTCAGGAAACACTTAGGACACTTCTCTACCAGGCTGGTCTGGCCTCCAGATAGCACGGCCCGTGCAGTATGATCCACTAGAATAAAGTTGCAACAATCAGCCTTGAAAGAAGATAAAGTGGGGGCCCTGCCCACATTAAAAAAAGGGAAAGAGAGGTGGTGGGACTCGCCCACCTCTCTTTCTTCTTCTTATTATTTTTTTTAACAAGATGGAGTCTCGCTCTGTTGCCCAGCCTGGAGTCCAGTGGCGCAATCTCGGCTCACTGCAACCTCCGCCTTCCGGGTTCAAGGGATTCCCCTGCCTTCAGCCTCCCGAGTAGCTGGGACTACAGGCACACACGACCACATCTGGCATTTTTTTTTTTTTTTTTTTTTTGTATTTTAGTAGAGACAGGGTTTCACCTTATTGCCAGGCTGCTCACGAACTCCTGAGCCCAGGCAATCCACCCACCTCAGCCTCCCAATGTTCTTTTTTTTTGTTCAAGATAGGGTCTCCCCTTGTCACCCAGGCTGGAGTGCAGTGGCCCAATCTCAGCTCACTGCAACCTCCACCTCCCTGGTTCAAGCGATCCTCCCACCTCACCTCCAAAATAGCCTGGACTACAGGCATGATATGGTTTGGCTCTATCTCCCCACCCAAATCTCATCTTGTAACTCCCACATTCCCATGTGTTGTGGGATGGACGCAGCAGGAGGTGATTGAATCATGGGGGCGGGTCTTTCTCGTGCTGTTCTCATGATGCCGAATGGGTCTCATGAGATCTGATGGTTTTAAAAAGAGGAATTCCAGCCGGGTGCAGTGGCTCAGCACTTTGGGAGGCCGAGGTCGGTGGATCACAAGGTCCAGAGATCAAGACCATCCTGGTGAACATGGTGAAACAGCATCTCTAATAAAAATACAAAAAAATTAGCTTGGCATGGTGGCGCATGGCTGTAGTCCCAGCAACTCCGGAGGCTGAGGCAGGAGAATCTCTTGAACCTGGGAGGCGGAGGTTGTGGTGAGCCGAGATCGCACCACTGCACTCCATCCTGGGCAAGAGAGTGAGACTCTAGTTCAAAAAAAATTAAAGTTAATGTGAGATAGATATATATATAGATAGATAGATAGATATAGATATATACACACACACACACACACACACATATGGTTAGTGCAAAAGTAATTGCTGTTTTTGTCATGCAAAAAACCTAATTTTTCTATTTTTTTGTTATTGAAAGTAATGTCAAAACTGCAATTACTTTTTTTTTTTTGAGATGAAGTCTCACTCTTGTCCCCCAGGCTGGATTAAAACTTCAATGACTTTTGCACCAACCTAATAGATTAATAAAATGAGTAAGATAATTATTTGCCCAATTATTCCAGTGCAGAGTCACACGCAGATGTGCACACACGCGCACACACACACACACACTCACTCATACTGGGCCCATGTAGACATGCCAATTCATCTAACGTGCATGTTGGGATGCAGGAGGAAAGCAGAGTGCCTGGAGAAAACCCACACAGACGGGGAGAACATGCAAGCTCCACACACACAGTAGCCCCAGCTGGGAATTGATTTTGTTTTCATATCAACATTGCAATGAAACGATGTTATCTGAGGACCTGCTGTACTATACACCGTTGAATGGAAGACTGAGGAACCGGAGTTTCCAGCCTAGCTTGGGAGAGAGGGAAGGGACAGATACACACACAGATGGAGCCACAGGAACAATGAAGAATTTGTGGATACCTGGGCTGAATCTCCAAGGACCATCAGGAGCTAGACAGCCAAGAGCCGAGTGAAGGGCAAGCCAGGCAGAAGCCACAGCGGGGATGAAGATGTCCAGGCGTGAAGCAGAGTGCTGCTGGCTGAATGTATGAGAGTCCTATCACTGTTGTAACAAATTTTACCACAAACCAAGTGGCTTAAAACAACACACATTTATTGTTTTACAGATCTGGAGGGGAGAAGTCCAACACAGGTCTCACTGGGCCAAAGTCAAGATGTCGGGAAGGCCGTGTTCCTTCCGAAGGCTCCAGGAGAGAAGCCATTGTCTTGCCTTTTCCAGCATCCAGATGCAACCTGCATTCCTTGTCTCATGGCCCCTTCCTTGAGTCACTCTGGCCTCTGGTCCCTTTGTCACATCTCTTTCTCTGATTCTGACCCTCCTGCTTCAAATCTTATAAGGATTCCAGAGCTAACACTGAACCCACAAGAGATCCGGGATAATCTCTCCATCTCAAGGTCCTCCACTCTAATGACACCTGCAAAATCCTTCTTGCATGTAAAGTCAAGTTCAAAGGCTCTAGGGATTAGGATGTAGACATCTTGAGAGAGTCATTACTCTGTCTGCCACATTGAGTTCAGCCAAAGAGAAGCTTGTGTGTGAATGTGGGTGTGTTAGGGACTCGAGGAGCCAGGAGAACCCAAAAAGAGTCTGGGGTTGTTACAGGATCTTTGGGGTGTCAATTTTCTTCCTAGGAACTTCTGTGGCCAGTGGCGCCTTTGCCCAAGTTTTTGTCCTTCATCCAGGAAGAATGAGGTATGCAGACAAGTGAAGGGTGAAGATGAAAAGAAGCTTTATTTGGTGTTAGAACAGCTCAGAGGAGACCTGCTGGGTAGTTCCTCTTTGTAGGCAGGTCATCCAGTCATTGTTCAGTTCTCAGCAGAGAAGAGGCCCTGGAGAGGGTAGCTCCTCTCTGCCCACGGGTTGTCCCGTTGCCTGATGCCCTCAGCAGAGAGGAGACCCTGGAGAGGGTGGCTCCCCTCCACAGGCAGGTGTTTGGATGTCTCTGCAGGTCTCTGAAGCTCTCAGCAGCGAGGGTAGCTCTTCCCTGCAGCAGGTCTTCCTGTCCTCTCACTGTGCTCTGCTCTCTGCCCTGCTCTGGCTGAGACCAGGGCTTTTATAGACCTCACAGTGGAGGAAGTATATACTGATTGGCCCACAGGTGGCCATGGCTGGGCCCAGAGGAGGCACCACAAGTCCCCACTCCAGTCCATGGGACTGGCAGCCTGACCCCCAGCCTTCAGGCCCTCCGTCACCTGAAGGTGGGCCTTACCGGGGACTGCCCCTTCCACCCAGGAATCTGTCTGTCTCCTGCTGCCTGTCATTCATGGCCCCAGGGCTCAGCCCCAACTCTGCTCCAAGATTAGAGGGGCATCAGGAGAGGAGAGAGGACAGGCAATGGGAGCAGACACCCCCAAGCCAGCAAGGACAGGGAGAGGCCTTCCTGGGCCCCTGAGGATGCAGGCTGCAGAGATGCCCAGGTCCTGTCCCTGGGAGGGTGGCCGCAGCTGCACCCAGGGAGCTCCTGCCCCACTAACTTGAAAGGGATGGGACTCTTGCTTGCCCCTGGCTCCAGCTTGCCCCTGGCGCTCCAGCTTGCCCCGTGGAGTGGGAGGCCCAGGTCTGCAGCCACAGGTCAGGCGGCTGCAGCTACACCCAGGAGGGCAGATCTGCCTGCTCCCAGCTCCCACCCAAGAGCACAGGAAGGCTGAGATTCATGGCCGCAGTCTGGGCAGCTGTAGCTCTGCTCAAGAGAGTGTGGCTCTTGCCTGCTTCATAGAATAGGAGGTCTGGGTCTGCAGCTGCTGTTTGGGTGGCTGCAGTGGCACCTGGGGAGCTCCCACCCCAACTAAGAAGGGATGGGGCTCCCACCTGCTCCATGAGGTATACAGCCCCTGCTACGGCCCACATGATGGCAGCAGCCACTGCCATCAGTGTCCAGCCACAAAAGACTTTGTGTACTGTGCCTCGGTTTAAAAAATCAATTCTAGCTGGATGCAGTGACTCCTGCCTGTAATCCCAGAGCTTTGGGAAGTCAAAGCAGGAGGATTGCTTGAGCCAAGGAGTTTGAGACCAGCTTGGGCAGCACAGCAGGACCTCTGTCTCTACAAAAATTAGCTGGGTATAGTGGCACAGGCCCAAAGTCCCAGTTATTTGGGAGGCTGAAGTGGGAGGATCACTTGAACCCAGGAGGCAGAGGTTGCAGTGTAAGATCACACCACTGCACTCAGCCTGGGCAACAGAGCAAGACCTTGTCTCAAAAAAAAAAAAAAAAAAACAATAACAACAATAAAAACTCTGCTCCCCCTGAGGACCTGGGGAGACCAGCAGCTACAAACTCCATGGGGTGGTCTTTTACTTAATAGTATCAGAAACCCAATTCATACCAGTGGAAGCGGGGAAAAGCCTATTGTTTTGGATCTGGAAAGTTCACAGATGTGCCACCTTCAGCTTCAGGTACATGAAGATCCAGGAGTTCACGTGTTGTCATCAGGTCTCCATCTTTCTCCATTCCTCGAAGATAATGTCTTCCCTATTAGCGGAGCATGAGGATCATCTGAAACCCAAAGCTTGCCATCTCTGTGGCTCAGCAGCCCCCAACCCCCGACCCAGAAAAGAGAGCCGTGCCCGTCAACTCTGTCAGAAAACTGCCTGGGAGTATTCTGATTGGCCAACTTGAGTCATGTGCTTATTCCCCAGCCAATCACTGCAGTCAAAAGCGTGGGTGGGACCCTTGATTGGCAAGGAGAGGAAAGCGGGATCTTGGAAATAGTGGGACGAGTTTCCTACAGGAGGGTGCTGGGCCCGTGGAAACGGCAGTGTTCCCTGGTTAGGGTTCTTCTCGGCTTTTGCTTCACATTTATCCTTCCAGCGGACTCTCAGTCTCTGAGAACAATCACTAGAAACCTCTAGTGATTGTTTCTGTCCCTGAACTAGGAGGAGTGACACTGTAACGCAAGTGGAGAGGCCGGGCATGATGGCTCACGCCTGTAATCCCAGCACTTTGGGAGAGCGAAACAGGCGGATCACCTGAGGTCAGGAGCTCAAGACTAGCCTGGGCAACATGACGAAACCCTGTCTCTAATAAAAATCCAAAAATTAGCCAGGCGTGGTGGCGTGTGCCTGTAATCCCAGCTACTCGGGAGGCTGAGGCAGGAGAAGAGCTTGAACCCAGGAAACGGAGGTTGGGGTGAGCTGAGATCACGCCACTGCACTCCAGCCTGGGTGACAGAGCAAAATTCAAAAAAAAAAAAAAAAAAAAAGGTGGGGTGGGGGGGTTGGGGGTGTCCCAGGCCTTCTTCTTTGCAAGCAGTCAGCTTGTGGGTTCAGCCATCAATTCTGGGGCACCTTGGCGTCTGAGGCCTCCTCAAACCATTAACAATGGCTTTAAAAGTACCATCTCAACCTAAAATAAACGTCTAATGGATTCAAGGGGACCTTGCTAAAGAAGGTAGCCTTACATTCTAACACACCGCCCAGTCAGGAGGCCAGGTCTGCAAAACGTTACTCTCCTCCCCGGAGGGGCTGGGGCTTCATATGCGAGAGAGACAGCAACAAAGTCTGGGGCGGTGGGTGAGGGACGCGGTGACCAAAAAAAGCACATATTCCGCACACAGTGGATGTCTAGCAGATGTTTTTTGGATAGACTTAAGCTTTTAGACAATGAAACAAAAATAATTCTTCCCATCATCACAAAATAAAAATGTGACCACATCCCTATACCACGTCCCCTTGGGACCTGGGAAGCGCGTCTGTCCCATAAATCCTCCAAAGAGCCTTCTGTGTGCCGGGCACTGTACTGGGTACTGGAGCACACTTACAAGGGCAGCTCCTGGGTGCCTGCTCCTGCTCTGGTCCCCAGCCCAGCCCCTCAGCCCCATCCTCACCCTGACCCAGCAGGGAGGGCCTCCTGACCTGTTTTGCCTTCTAAGTGGAAACAAGCCGCTGAGCTGCAAGGGAAAGTCGGCTCTGGGCAGAGCCCGGTGACTCTCGGCTCAGGCTCACCTCTGACCAAGAAAGAAACACAGCTGTGGTTATCAGAAAGCGGCTGAGAGCTCAGGATGGTGGGGGTGGGGTGGAGCTGGGAGGAGGAGGGTGGGTGTGGGGGGAATAGAGAAGTTCTGAATCACAGAATCTTATTCATGGGGGCAGATGTGGCCACATGCTGGGACGGGACGGGAGGGGGTGGGAAGAGGGAGTCTTATCCCCGCAGCGTGCATGGCATTTCTTAGGAAGAGCAGAGAGCCCCTGAGCCTGGGAAGGGTGAGCTGGCCTGGCCTGTGGAGGTGAATGAGTCGCTGGCCCTGCAGAGCCACTTGAGCGCTGTCAGCAGATTCCCAGGGGCCCAGGGCAACCAGCTCTGGCAGAGCCTGGTAGCAAGTATTCCCACCTGAACAGGGTGAGGCGAGGCATGGCCCAGCAGGCCTCCACCCCACCAAACCTCCGGGGCCAAATCTGCTGCTGATTGGCCAACCCATGGAACCGAAACGGAAAATCCCCCACCCGTGGCCAACAACTGCCAAAACCACTTGAAAGAGGCAAGTCTCCCACGGCTCGGCTCGGCTCGACATGTTGCAAAGGTCAGGATCCATTAGCAAGTTGGTTGCTTAGAGGTCCCTGGAAAGGGAGGTAAGAGGCAGGACCAGGGCCTGGACGCTGGACTGGAGAAGTGGGGCCTGGGATCACTGCCGGGCAGCGTTCTGCTGAAGGATGGTGAAGTGATGGGCTCCCCTCTGGCCCAAGATTCGGAGCATGGAGCAGCTCTTACCCCACAGGCCTGGGCCAGCCGCCCAGCGCTTCCCAGAGCTGCAGGGAACTTCCAGGGAACTGAGACCTCCAAGCCCAGAGAGAATGCCTCCAAAATTCCTTGGGATTTTTCTTCCCTCCTCAAAAGCCTGTCTATTTATAGATGTGGAAATATTCACGGAGAAAGGACTGGAAGGAAATACATGAAATGTTAACATGTTTATTTTCTTCTTCTCCTTATTCATATTGTTTTGCAAAAAATAAACATGACTTTCAAGATAAGAAAAAAGATATTTTTAAGGTATAATTAATCTTGAGATGTTATTCATGTTTTTTTTTTTAATTGTACTTTAGGTTCTGGGGTACATGTGCAGATCATGCAGGATTATTGCATAGGTATGCACACGGCAATGTGGTTTGCTGCCTCCATCCCCCGGTCACCTACATCTGGCATTTCTCCCCATGTTATCGCTCCCCGACCTCCCCACTCCCGCCCCCGCGATTCTTCCCTTGGCCCCCAACAGACCCCGTGTGTGATGCTCCCCTCCCTGTGTCCATGTGTTCTCATTGTTCATCACCCGCCTGTGAGTGAGAACATACGGTGTTTGATTTCCTGTTCTTGTGTCAGTTTGCTGAGAATGATGGTTTCCAGATTCATCCATGTCCCTACAAAGGACAGGAACTCATCCATTTTTTATGGCTGCATAGTATTCCATGGTGAACACGTGCCACATTTTCATGTTGTTATAGAAAAGCAGAACAATTGAACTCACACACAGTGCTGTTCACCACCACCATTTTGCTGTGTTTTCTTTCTTTCTTTTTTCCTTCCTTCCTTCCTTCCTTTTTCTTTCTTTCTTTCCTTTCTTCCTCTCTTTCTCTCTTTCTCTTTCTTTCTTTCTCTCTTGATAGGGTCTCGCTCTGTCACCCAGGCTGGAGTGCAGTGGCACAATCAGGGCTCACTGCAGCCTCAACCTTCTGGGCTCCAGCAATCCTGCACCTCAACCTCCTGAGTAGCTGGGACTACAGGCACATGCCGCTATGCCCAGCTGACTTGCATATTTTTTGTAGAGATGATGTCTCCCTGTGTTGCTCAGGCTGACCTCGAACTCCTGAGCTCAAGCAATCCTCTAGCCTCAGCCTCTCCAAGTGCTGGGATTTATAGGCATCAACAACTGTGTCCAACTTCATGCTGTATTTTACGTTATTACAAAATTTTACGTGTTACCAGAAAGGCATCATAACCATCTTTTAAAATGTCTATCTACGCCAAGCGTGGTGGCTCATGCCTGTAATCCCGGCACTTTGGGAGGCCAAGGTGGGTGGATCACTTGAGGTCAGCAGTTTGAGACTAGCCTGACCAACATGGTAAAACCCCATCTCTACGAAAAATACAAAAAAATTAGCCGGGTGTGGTGG